>JASAMZ010004871.1:0-12504 GCA_030248115.1 Linhomoeus sp. GSCO2_2 | reverse complement strand
GTGCTCCTTCCTTACCCTGGCAGTGCTGCAATCAAGCGACTAACAATAGAACTGTGAAGGTGCGATTGGTCGTGAAGCTGAGAGGGAGTTTGGAGGAACACGACACATTGCAGATCTACTTTTCTACTTCTGAAATCGAAACTAAATAGAAACGTCAAACATGCTGTCAACTACCGCGACAATTGCTGATTCTTCTAAGGTGCAACGAAGCGGCACGAATTCAGTATCAACTTTATACCTCGACGCAACACCGCAGCAATGCAGGCATCGTCACGGGCCCACTCAACCTGACTGCACTGCCTACAATATTTCACAATAAAGGTGGTAGAGGAGGAATGCTGCGTCTTCGTCAAAAGTAACACCTTGTGCTGCTTACTCCCCTGGGCAAAACTTCGTGGTGCATCAACTGCGGGTCTAGAATGCCTCATCCATACATGCTGCAACTCGACAACCTGCCTTTATCAATAGCTGCAGAAGTTCGAAATTTGCATAGCGTGAGCCGTGAAATTCGAACTGTAAAGTTGTGGAAGCTGCACCAAACGACCAAACGAGCTTCGTCGTACACAAGTGAATAAGGATCGCTGTCAGTGCTGTTGTTCGTTAGAAGCGTTGCACAAATCATTCTCACTCGTTGGTTTGGTCGAAGCTAGCGAGACTGCGGAAAACGGAAGACGTGCGCGCACCAGCGGTCAAGTGAATCACTGTGGTATATCACTGATCGAGAGGGATCATAGAGTCGGCTGGTCTCGAGTCGGCGTAGTGGGCGAAGGGAGAAGTAGGGTCGATGTCGGCGTCGGTGGTTGACTGGTCGGCTACTTGGACGGCAGGGAGCGCAGCTGCTTGTTGGGGTCGGTGTCTCGACGGATGGGCACTTGGGCGACCGGCTGATTGGAGAAGGTGACGCCGGGTGACTGGGCGGTGCCGACACTGCTGCTGCTGCTCGACGTGGCTGCCTTTCGCAGGATGCCCTTGGGCGGAGGCTGCTTGGCCAGCTCCTTCATTCGCGCCAACTCTTCCAGCAGGGCGGGTCTCAGGTCGCTCGGCATCTCGACGGAGGGCGGTGGCTGCGCTGTGGCCGCCGGAGCACCGGTCAGCGGGGCCCCACCACTGGCGCTGCTGCTGCTGGTGGAGCGAAGGCCGCCTTCCACTTCAGCCCAGGCTTCGCGGCAGTTGGGCCGCTCCACGACGATGGGGACGCTTCCACGGCTGTCGAGGGCGCGCAGCAGGAAGTCCTTGGCCACGTTCGTGTCGGTGACCGGCCGGCCGTCGGTGATGATGAGGCGGTCGCCCACTCGCAGGGAAGCTTCGGACTGACTGCCCGGCTCGAGTCGGCAGACCAGGACACGTCGGGCGCTCTGCTTGATTCCCAGGCCGAGTCTTTGTCCCTCCTGCCAGCTGAGCTCGGCCAGGTGGTAGTCGTAGCCGGCCCGCCGCTGCACATAGCGCTGCAGCTGCTCAGGCAGTTGGGCGGCGGCCGTCTCGCTGCGGGACACCAGCAGCCTGCACTCGGGATGGGCGCGTCGAATCAGCTGGAAGAAGTGGTTCCGGTCCTGGAGCCGACGGCCGTTGACCTCCAGCAGCACGTCGCCCACTTGCAGCTTGCCGTCGGCCACTGT
This sequence comes from Linhomoeus sp. GSCO2_2, assembly GCA_030248115.1. Classification (NCBI taxonomy): domain Eukaryota; kingdom Metazoa; phylum Nematoda; class Chromadorea; order Monhysterida; family Linhomoeidae; genus Linhomoeus; species Linhomoeus sp. GSCO2_2. Next base: position 10,888 of record JASAMZ010004871.1, on the reverse strand, counting down.
GCCCCCCTGCACCCGCGTCACCGTCAGTCGCTCGTCCGGCGTGGCGCCCAGCGGTTCGCCCTCGTCCATCTCCAGACGGATCAGCATCTGCTGCCGACTCATCTTCCTTACTTCTCTCTGTCTCTCTTCCTTCTTCCTTCTTCTAGCTTCTTCCTTCTTCTTCCGTGGTTAGTTTATACAGAGGCTATAGACTAATTGGAAACAGTTATTATAGCATTGGCTAGAGAAACAAAGCGTAATTGGCGACTCTAAATGGAGGTGCAGAAGAATCTCATTCTTGAAGGAATGACGATGTCGCTGACGAGTAGACACCAATGGCTGAATTCCGTAGTATTTTCGGACTGGGCGTATTTCTGATTCTCCAACATGCAGTCGAATTGTAGAACATTGCTAGAAAGCTACACGACGTGGTCTTCGGTGGAAGACTGCGCACAACAGCAAACCGGTTCCCTTTCCAACAACCTCTGAGCATCTGTGCGCTACATCCATGTGCGAAAGTGAATTTCCTACGACAAAATCCGTTACCCTACAATGAGTTAAACTAACTTCACGATTTCACAGAAGCTCTAGCACTGCGTCCTATTGTGAATGTCGGGTGGTATTGTTACCAGTAGCTTTGCTGATAAGCAAACGCAGGGCGCACAATCGTTATGTCTGCAAATTGCACGTCTTACGAAGAAATTGGAAGCAGACACTTGCGGAACGCAACATACGGACTTCTGTAGTGCGGTTCCATCGCCGCTGTACCGCAACTGCTGCACGACGGTCAACAAAAGCGGCAAGTTCGAAACGCAGATAACGCTGTCGCGAGCAGCCTACTGTTGTTGACAGCATCTGCATACCTAGGTCTGCGCTCGAAACACGTGCCTTCTTGACGTTTGTAGAAACCTCGATTTTGCTTCCTGGCAAGCCAAATACTAGGTAGTCCGCGGCTTTTTTCGTAAGCCCACTCGTCAGCAGTGGCGCTAATAGCCCCATACGTAGGGCGTCGCTACCTGCAATTTCTAACCGAAAAGTGTCGCATTATCAAGCCAAGCCCCTGCATATAAACTGCCAGTTATCCATACACTGGAACGCAGTGTGAAGAATAGCTAAGGTAACCACCATGAGCTGCGTCTACGCTCTGCGTCCAGAGGAGGAGGAGGAAGGCCAGGAGGGCGTCAACAAGACCGCAGTCAACGACGGTAGCACCTATGGAGAATATCTGCAGGCAAGTCGGCCACTTCCACTTCGCTGTCATATTGTTTACATAGCATAACCCGTCGCGAGACCTACAGATATAACACCTGATCTATGTGCACCATGGGACACATCCAAAATGTCGAGAAGTCGAGAGGGCTTGCTTTGCAGCTGGACAAGTTGCTGTCGTGTCAGAAGATGCAGAGCGAGCTGAAGGGCGCGGCGGTGGCCGACGAGCACCTCTTCATCGTCACCCATCAGGCGTACGAGCTCTGGTTCAAGCAGATCATCTTCGACCTCGACTTCGTCAGGAAGCAGTTTGGCATGGAGGTACAGCCGTACAGTAGCCCCTTGCCTTCCGTTATGGCCCAGGTGGGCCAAAGTCACAGGAGGCAAGTTCATGCTGTGTCCCGATCGCTCAGTACTAATCGTTGTAGGTGTCAAAATCGTAACACCTATCGCTTACAAGGGTCAAGTTGGTGGCTGGGTGGTCCTTGGGTGTCAACGGACGTCGGCCGGCCGACGACACATGATACCTATGGCTGAGGCCGGCCGGCCCGGACCCGCCGGCAACTTTTTGATAGCTTTACCTAAGAAAAAATCGGCGACAGGTGCCGACTTTGGTATATAGGTGTCATGGTTAGATTAGGTGCTAGTCATGGTTGAACCCCGCGGGGACCCTACCCATGGGTGTCATAAGTACCTTGCTCCCTGTGGCCGTGTGCCAAAATTTTTTGCCTCCTGAACCCAAAGTTGACCCCTAATACCCACAAGGAGCATCTTCGACTTTACTGGGTGGCAAGGGAGTAGTACCTACAGTGACGCAAGCGACTGACGCGGTGCGCAAACTGGGCGCCGGTTGCGCTAGACTTACCGGTTTTCAGACGGTCGACGAAACGGGGAACCTCCGGATTGTCTCGGGCCTGCAGAGGACCCAGCGCATCATGAAGGCAGGACTTACTGGCTGCTCAGCTATTTTGATGTTGTGAATATGCACGTTTGTCGCGCTTTTAGCTTCTGGTGGATCAGATGCTCATTCTGGAGACCATGTCGCCGCTCGACTTCATCGAATTCCGGTGCGTTCTTTTGTTACCATATCCAGTGCCGGGCGGTCGCGGTACTGCACTTCGGATATGTACTATGTTAGGCACATAGTTGTCCTTCGCTGACAGGAACCACCTCACGCCGGCGTCCGGCTTCCAGAGTCTGCAGTTTCGCCTTCTCGAGAACAAATTGGGAGTGTGCAACGATCGGCGCGTCCGCTACAACGCCCAGCACTACCGGAGCGTGTTCCGCTCTGAGAAGAACCAGAAGGCGCTGGAGGAGTCGGAGAAGGAGAAGTCGCTGCTGGCGCTGGTCGAGGTAACGGTTTACGCGAAAACGGCGCAATCGCCGCGGAGCGACGCCTCTGTGATGTCGTCGCTTCAGAAGTGGCTGGAGCGGACTCCCGGCGTCATGTCCAACAGAGACAATCCGGCCTTCTGGGAACGTTACGTCTTCTCGGTGCGGCGCTACCTCGCCGACACGAGGGCAGAAGTTCAGGTACGGAAGTGAAGTCATAGTATGGCCTCTCATTCCTTCTGCCGACCCGAATCGCCACTTCAGAGATTCATCGAGAACGAGGGTGTCACCGAGCAGAAGGCCAACAGCATGCTTGCCGAAGTCGAGAAAAACGAGGTTTGAAGCTGTTCCACAGCACTTTCATGTTCGGATGGGGACTTGATGTCCAATGTACTACAATGTATGTATGTATGTACATACACACCGGTAGTATGCACCTACTTCAGAAGTCATTCGACAGCATCATCGACAAGAAGCTGCACGAAAACCTCGTCGCCAAAGGTTAGACAGGTCGTCGAGGTGTAAACGGCGCAGGCGCTTGTTACACGACTAAGTACCTCGAGCTTCAGGGGAGCGCCGACTCAGTCACAAGGCGATGCAGGGGGCGCTGATGATCTACTTCTACCGGGACCAGCCGCGCTTCAACGGCCCCTACCAGATCCTCACCTACCTCATGGACATCGACTCGCTCATGACCAAGTGGAGATGTGAGCGCGCCGCCAAGCGGTTACATACAAAAGCGTTACCGCGCTTCTTCCCTTGCAGACAACCACGTGATGCTGGTGCAGCGCATGCTGGGCACCAAGACGGGAACCGGAGGCAGCTCCGGCTACATGTACCTGCGCAGCACGATCAGGCAAGCGCAGCTTCATTAGCAACGTTGTTGAATTCTCTGCGACGACGATGACGGACTCATAACGATTCAGCGATCGCTACAAGGTCTTCGTCGACATATTCAACCTGTCGACGTGGTTGATTCCGCGCAGCTACGTGCCGCCGCTGTCGCCGCGCTTGCAACGCAAGCTCTCCATCGTCGGCTCGCTGCAGAAGGTCCGAGTTACTCCCGAGAGTTCCGATTACGAGCCGGAGGAGTTGTGAACGATCGACCATTTCGGATCGCCCCTAGATATTTGTTTGTAAATACGGCGATAGAGACGGCTCTTGTAAGGTGTTCCCACTGGCGTCACAAGCGCAAAATTGAGAGGCAGCATCATATCTGTCGACGTGAAGTGAATGCCACCCCTAATGTAGCCGACATGTTAGGCCAAGCCACGCTACGCATGTAGCCCATTGCAAGTGCTGCAACGACCGCCAAGCGGCATTCGACAAACTGTCGTCTAGTCGTGCTAAACAACTGAGCAAAATTTCAAGGTTCCGCCTGCTCTATCGTGCGCGTTGCACGACCATTGCATTGGGTTACTCGGGTTCCTTCCACCTCTATCCATCTCTGGTGTATCATTCCACTTGTTTGCAATGGCACCGTAATCACAACACAACCACTATGTCGTCTCCAGCAGCATGGCGTCAAAGAGCTCTATTCTCTGCTCGATCGCCCGCTCGTCGGCGGCTACCACCACAGTTGACTTCTCATTCCCTTTCCCATTCTCTGCACTTCCACTTCCGACCACTTGATGAAGGAAGATTTGCAGTCCGTCCACGAAGTCCCGATGGCGTCTGCGCTTCTGAAGCAGGCGACTGAACAGGCGCTTGACCAGGTCCAGAGGGCAGTCGGCCAGCAGGCTGCGCAGGGAGCTCCGCAAGAAGTTGGAAGTGATCTTGTCCAGTTCGGCAAAGTCGATGATCTGAAGGAGACGGGCAGGATGCTGTTCGAGAAATGAAATTCTGTCTAGAAGCGGTACAAGAGTGCAGTTACTGCGTATCCAACTCGCGGAGCGGTACATATCACAGAGTCTGTTCCAAAACAGGCACTGACCCTAAAGACGGCCAGGCCGATCGTCTCCCACTGAATCAGTTGGCAGATCAGTCGACGCAGGTTCTCGCGCTGCGGGGAAGTGAAGTCGGCCAGCTGTTTCAGACGATCCCACAGGGCGTACTGCGTGGTCAGCTAAAGAAGTGAGATTTGGACACAGCTATACCGTACCCCACATATAAACGACACCAACGGATTGCGAAGCGAGCTCCGATAGACGCAACTTGTAGCTTGTGTCTATTCGGAATACCGTACTACTCATTCGAATACGAGACCTCGAAACGCCGGTGGCTCTGGTAGAACTGGCGTATGACCCAGGCGTAGTAGGGGTTGTAGCTCTTCTCCTTAGCGCAGCAGCTGACCAGAATGTGAACAATCTCCCTCTCCTGCTTGTCCTTGAGCGAGAGGCCGTTCAGCCTCTCGAAGGCGTCCATATAGTTCTGAGAAGAGCGTCGGTAGAAGCGCCACATCAACTAAGACAAGGGGAAGCGCCGCGCACCTCGGCGGACATGGCGACGCAGAAGATGGCCTTGCGCACGTCGGTGTTCATTCTCGCCTTGGACGCCAGCCTCAGAAGCGCCGGATCGAACTTCTGCAAGGCGGCGCTCGACGCAGAAGACAGCGGCGGCGCCGCCCGATCGCCGCCACACGATGGAAGCTGCTCCTGCTGGTTGTCGACCAGAGCTCCGGTCCACGCGGAGCCCACGATCCACCAACGTCCAGACGTCTCCGCCGCAAGCAGGTCCTTCAGACCCATGGGAAGAGGCGCCTCGATCTGGCGCCCGCCTAAAATAGCACTAGCAGCCTGGATCACAGCCAGTCTGCGCAAGGGAAGTGGGAACGACTCAGTTTGGATTGGCCCGCTACTTCACAAGATAGCTACGCGAGAAGCAATGGTTCTCTGAGCCGACGAGACACGCAGCACTATACAGAGCGCTCATACTATACTCTCACTATTCATGACGGACGACGCCCACCCCACCTTCACTAGCGGGCCCAGGGGGGGGGGGGGGGCGGCGCCCCCCCCCCCCCCCCCATTTGGCCCGACCTTAGGGAAAATATTCCTTAGTAAAGGCGCGTATATGCAAAAATATTCGCCTGCGGCGCAATTTTAAGTAAAATTTCCTATATTTAGCTTCAGAATCGGCAAAATTTCGCCTGCGGCGCTATTTTTGGGCAAAATTTTCGCTCTTGATAAGCCGAAACAGTCATTTCTAAGGCAGATTTTGCAGTAAAACGGTTAAAAAACGCAAAATTGCGCCTGCGGCGCAATGAAAAAATAGTCGAAAATATTCTGAAGTGGCGCCCCCCCCCCCCCATTCGAAAATCCTGGGCCCGCCACTGCCCACCTTTCTTGAGCAGGGCTTTCAGCAGCTTCTGGAAGTGGTCGAGCAGAGCGGAGTCGAAGCCCTCAGAGACGACCTTGGAAGAGAGAATCGAGGTCGCCTTCGCCGACACGATCTCGTTCAGTAGGAATCGTAGGCGGGAACTGAAAGCGTGCCGGCGCGATGAAATCGTCAATTGAGCCGAATAAAGCGCAGCCTTCGTACCCTTCGGAGGCTTCGTCTTCCGCCATGCGCTCGGCGGCGGCCTGGCGGAGCTCCACGGAAAACTGCTTGAATCTGGCCGCCTCGCGTTTCTTCAGGCCGAGACCCGCGCCTGAGCAGAAGCCATCGTTCGATCGCGTTTTGGTTGACTGAGTGACATTAGCAAGTTTGAAGACAAGCCGACTCACAGGAGAGAATCGTCAGAACCTGCTCCACGTGACGCTCGGCCAAGTTGTTCTTTAGCAAGTCGAGCACGTCGATCAGAAAGGAAGGCGTGACCACCTGAAACGGGCTAGGGTGTGGTCTTGAATACACGCCGTTACACGTTGAAACAGTCGCTATGCGGACGCAGCGCCCTTACCCTGAAGTTCTCCAGGTGAGACAGCAGAGCCGACAGGTTGTCCAAGAGTCGATTGTCTTCCGAGTCCGACGAAGCTTCGCGCTCGACGATCGCGGCGTATTCGCCGGCGAACACTTCCACAAGATGAGCCACTGCGATGGGTAGGTAGCGCACCGACTTCGCTTACAGTGCAAAGCGAGAGAAGAAAATCAGTGTTGTGTTCAATGTTGCTCCGTCATGCCAGCTACCTAGGTCAGTCATTCCACTGCAGTGGAGAAGCGCCGCGAAGCAGCCGTACTCCACCACGTGGCGATCGGGCAACTTGAAGGCCGTCGCCAGGCTCTGACGCAGCGCCTTCGTCAGCACCGCCTTCACGTCTGAAAGTCGATAACACTTGTATTGTTATCAGAGCTCGTTGTCAAATAGTATAGTCACCATTCCTGCTGTGGGAGGCGTAAAGGTCGAGCAGCTGCGACAGCGACACCTGCAGAGTCGACTCGCTCAGCCTGGCAAGAGAAAGGGTCGGTGGCGTGCCATTGCATGCACGCTCAGACGAAAGAGCGGAATTGCGAATCGGCGCACTTGTTGATCAGCGCCCGAATCTGGCGCGCCCGCTTGGGATCGACCTCCGACGAGGAGGCGACGTCGACGCGAGAAGCGCTCGCTTTCGTTTCGCTGTCTGACCGCCCGCTCGACTGGACGAGTCGGCCTTCGGAGTCGCGCAGTCGGCCGTAAATGTCCTCCTTCGGAAGCGCCTGCTGAGACGATGGGGACGGGCGAGAATCGGCTTGGCGCTCATTTATTTTCGGTTTCTTTTTCGGCGGTGTGGCTAAACAGGAGACTACGGTAGGCAGGCTGCTGCACCAGTTCACCGGCGTACGGTGCTACTCGTACGAAAGTGCAGTGCAACCTTCTAACGCCATCTGTTCATCGTCGCTGTCCTCAAGGCTGAAGTCGCTCGCTTCGCCGGCATCCACAGAGTCGTCACTTCGAGCTTCGTCTGTGCCGGCCTCCTCCTCGTCGGCCAGCAGCTGTTGGCGCTTCTTGCGATCGCACAAGTCGAGCAAGTCTGCCAGTAAGTAGGTACACAATCGGACATAGCAATCCAATGTGTTGCAGAGAAGCAGAACCACTTGACGATCTCTCCCTCATACTCACAGTCGAGCCCTTCGGCCACGAAGACCTGAGGGGTGTTCTTGCTCTTCCTCTTGTGGTAGCCGAGCTTCTTGGCGTACCTCTTGATCTCCAGCTCGTCCTCCTTGACGCGCTCCCGATGGCCGCGACGGCGCTCCACTTCTGCCTAGTGTGGGACGGGCAGTGGAAGTAGTACCAATTCTCCCTCCATCATCAAACGCCTCAATAGGCGTACAGCGGCTTGCTCTTCTGCGGCGGTTCCATCAGAAGCCTTGGACCTCTTTCTCGGCTTCTTCTTCTTCTTCCCAGCCTTGGAAGCAGACTCTTCGTTCTCAGCCGACGCTGATTTCAGCTTTCTAGAGGCAGCGCCGCTACCGAAAGCTTCTTGGACGACGCGTTCGATCTACAGTGGTTCAGTGGTTACAGAGGGTAGAACTAGGAGACTAGAAATAAGAGACTAGAAGGAGACGCACAGGCTTCTTCGTGTGAAAGGCGCACCTTCTCGCCTTCTTCATTCGACGCTCCACCTTTCGTCTTTCCTTACGCGACAACTTATTCGTTTCGCTGGGAGGATCTGCGCTTCCTCCCCCCTCCATGACGAGGCGGTTGCAGACCGAAATATTCTGACAAGCAAGCTTGTTGCCGCCCGCAGAATGGACAATCGCAACAGTAGCTGATCAAATGTGACTGTAGTAAACGCAGAGCTGTGTTCAACTTGCGGCTAACTGTAAACACCCTTTATTATCTGTTCAGGACGTACCACTATGGGTAACACGACAGTACATACAGAGAACGACTCTACCTTCACACCACAAAAATTGACGATAAGTAACATATGCAACGACATCCTCGGGATACGATGAAGTGAGGCTACATAGAATACACGACACCAGCACTCACATACATACGGTATCTCTGACGAAGGTGTCCACCAAATAACATACAAATCAAATCGACCAGCACAGCAAAAGTGGCATCACAGCAACTTGGATCGAGCTACATTCATGACTCTTATGACCAGCACAAATACCTACCACTACGAAAACAACAAACACAAAGGTGGTGCGCCTTCCAGCGAACGACATGACCTTTCATTCGTCGGGAAAGCATTCGTTGACCCTCTGCTGCAGCTCGGCTTCTCGGTACTTCTCATAAAGCGGCTGCTTCCCCTTGGTCTTCCGGTGCGCCTTCACAGCGTCTGCGTGTTGGCCCGTCGCGTGGAGACTGACCTTGCGCGCCGAGGTGCTGTTGAATGTGTCGCAGAAGCGGCAGCGGAACGGTAATAGCTCTTCCTTCATGTGGCAGTCGGCGACATGCGCTTCTATCTTGCTCCTCGGGTACTGCGTGGCGGAGATCACGACCTCGCACTCCTTGCAGCGGTAGTCTTTGCTTCTTTGCCGAGGTAAAATCAGCCTACGCCGACTCGGTTGTTCGTCTGAAAGAAACTAGGCCAATGCTCGACGCAATGGACTCACAAGCAGTGCACCACTCCATCTCCTCCAACGAACCCAGAGTGAATACGTCCGGGAAGAGCTCGCGGGCGACGACCATCAGCCGCTCCATCGCCTTGTCACGCGCACTAGTGTCGACGAGTGAGTCGCAGATCATCTTGACGTTCCACTTCTTTCCGGACTCCCTCAGCTCCTTCCCCTTCTTCTTCTGTTCGTTCTTGTGGGAGCCGGACATGTGCGCCAGAAGGGCCGACGTCGAATAGGCCCGAATGGCGAAGCCGCAGATTCTGCACTTGATCAGCCTGTCGTCGAAGTGCATCTCCGCTGCGTGATGGAGAAGCTTCTCCTTCCGGCCCTTCGACGAGGAGCCCAGCACCTTGCCGCACGCGGCGCACCGCACAAGTCCATTGCGACGCAGCTGCGGACCTGGCGCAGAAGAAGTTGAAGGCGCAGCCGCCGACTCGTCAGCGGGGGGCTCGAATTCGACTTCTCCAACTGCAAAACGCTCCAGAACTGGATCGGTTCTTCCATCGCCTTCGGTAGGTCCGGAAGCGTCTTCTTCTGTGGCTCTCACGGGTGTTTCAGCTACAGTGATTTCACCGCTTGCTGTCGACGTTGTAGCTCTTTGATCAAAAGTCCCAACTGCGGTGTCGATTCCGATTTCCGACTTCACCGCTGGTTGCACCGTTGGCTGCACTACTGTGGTTGCGGAAGACGCTGCGCCGTCGCCCCTGGCGCAGGGGAATTGATCCGGCTGTGGCATCACTTGATCTTGCACATTGAACGGCGTGACGCGTTCTGAACATCGGCGCACCACTGCACGGCCAGTTCCGATGCACAATGCAGTGTGTTGTCAAGATACCTTCAACTTCATCCATTTCTTCTTCCGAATCATCGAGGCCAATCGTTGTCTCCGCAGCGCGATTCAAAAGGGCGGCCGGCAGACCGACTTCTTCCGCAACTGGCGGCGGCTTCACGGATGCAGAAGGCTCAGTCAGCGGGTTCTCTTGTGAAGGCCCGGGTGCCAGTGACGACGGCAAACGGAGAATGCACTGGCAGTGCTGCCAGACGTCGTCGAAGAGGCGCTTCTTGACGAGGTCGACGTCGGCGCTCAGTTCCAGCATCAGCGTCTGTCCCGAAGCGTGAAGCAACCCATGCTTGTGGCGGAAATGCTCGTTCATCGCCTCCATCGTCACAGCCTTGCTGAGATGGCGCATGCCTGCGCACTTGCACAAGGCGCATTCGGCTCGCCAATAGTCACAGTGAACCACACCGATGTGGTTTTCCATAAGAAAGCGGCCCTCTGCAAAGGTTTCGTCACTAGCTACCAGACGGCAACTCAAATCCCCAGAAGAGGAGGACAACTCACTGAAGGTCAAGCCGCATTCACAGCGATACCACGGCAAGCATTTGGCATTCATCATCGAAGGCGGCCGAATCACATAGAGAAGGTTCCGGACCGTTCTACATTCCAAATCACCCTCAATGTCAAGTTTGGTGTTGACGTATGAGCGAGTAACGAAGGGAAGGGGGGGGGGGGGGGAGGGAGCTGGAAGTGTGCACCTATAGTTGAAAAGAAGAAACAGTTGTCGCAGAAACGTCACTCATTCTCCTCCTCAAGCGAACATACAAAGTGGAATATCGCTTGTCTGACAATACAATAAGCTGAACTACTGGTCTTCTTCTGATGTCAAATGCCAACTATCTAGGAAAAACTTTTGTTTGTTGTCGTCGCACATTTTACATTGGTAGACCTATGCCAATCGACTCGGCGCTGACTGGTTGATTCAAATTTGACGACAGTGATTTGCACCAACGTTACCTCTCGGTAGAGCCGAACGGCGCGGCATCGAGGCAAAATTGGCCCAGAGACGTTTAAATTGGCGCCTATGCTAATTTGACAGGGTACGATTCCATTGGAATGCTTGGAATGTACGCCTAACTGCCCATGGAGCAAGCGACGCCA
>JASAMZ010004870.1:0-13453 GCA_030248115.1 Linhomoeus sp. GSCO2_2 | reverse complement strand
CGCAGGTGAACAGGCAGACCCACGTTTTAGGACGGCTCTTCTTGCTGCCTCTTGATGTAGAGGGGGCCCAAGTAATCCAGGCCGATGAAGGTGAACGGCCAGAACTGCGACACTTTGGCCCGCGGCAGCTGAGCGAAGGGTGAGGAGCAGGCTGTGGGCCGTTAACTGACGGCGACACACCAAGCACTTGGACAACGCGCCTTGATAATGGTGCGTCCGTTCAATCTGCAGTATTTTAGGCGGACTTGTGCCAGAGTGTGTGAGGCACGCCTGTGTGTAGGTTGGCCTCATGTGTGTGCAACACAATCAGGCGAGTTAGCGGGTGGTTCCTTGGCAGCAGAATGGGCGTGATGGCGTCGTCCGGCAGGTCGGCGTTGTGGCGAACAAAGGGGGGGGGGGGGCAGGGGGGGGGCCTCTCGGGCCACGCCCTCGGCGGTGCCAAGAGAAGAGACCGGGCGAGACAGGAGGGAGAAATCGTAGGGGATCGAGGGGCCGGAGGTGAGGACAAAGGAAAGGAGGAGAAGAGAGATGTCGAGCCAAATGGAGGGGAAGACGGCTGACTCTGGTTCTCCTCCTGTGCGACTGCCGCCACTTCGCCCTCACTGCCCATTTCCGAAGACGGATCGAAGGGAGGCACGTCCCACTGCGGCCAGCGATCGGCTGACTCTTTCAACCAGGCCGGCCCCCTGAACCACAGAGACGACGGCGCTGTCAGTTCAGCGACGGACGCGCCACGAGAAGCGATATCGGCTGGATTTTCGGCAGTATTGACATAGCGGAAGACGACTCCTTTGACGCCTTTGATGGCGTTCACGCGATTCTTGACGAAGGTACCCAGTGGCTTGTTGCTTCGCAGCCACCCGAGCACGCACTGACTGTCCGTGAACAGCACACGAGAAATGACGGGGGCGTCTAGCTGCTGTTCGATGAAGCTAATGGCCTTGGCCCCTATCTGGGCAGCCATTAACTCCAGTCGTGGCATAGAGACAGGCACGACGGGCGCCACTCGGGCCTTTGCGAAAACCAGTACAGGTGGACAATTGACACCTTTCAAGTAAACGACGGCAGCAAACGCCTTCTCGGAGGCGTCACAGAAGGCGAAGACGCTATAGGGCCCGTTGCCCAAGAACCGAGGGATGGCCACACCTGCGATGCCGGCCAAATCCGAGAGTGTGGGATGAAGCTTGAGGAGGAACTCTTCCTCCAATTTCTCGTCCCAGCCCTTTCCTTCCTTCCAGAGCTGCTGCAGAAGGATTTTTGGCAGGAGAACGACAGGAGCGAAGAAGCCCAATGGATCAAAGACGGCGGCGACCGCTTTGAGAATGTGCCGTTTGGTAGAGGCTGGGCTTGAGACGGCGGTTTTTGCAGAGCCTACCAGCAGCTCATCGCGGTCAGAGGCCCAGTCGAGGCCCAGCACTTTGATTAGGGCACCAGACGGCCGGTCGTTATCCTCTAGAGCACCGAGAAAGTCAGCGCTGTTAGACGCCCACTCGCGCAGATTCATGTGAGCGCCGTTGAAAATGGCTTTCGCCTCGCAATACAGACATTCGGCCGACGCCACGCTGTCAGCGCCAACCAGGACGTTGTCGACGTAGATGTTCCGGGCCAGCTTCTTGGCAGTAGTGGAGTCGAACTGAGACAAGTGGTGATCTACAGTGGCCGACAGCAGAAATGGGCTGGAGATGACACCAAATGGTACACGCGCAAAGCGATACGTCTGCAGATTCGAATCGATGGCTGGTGCTGAAGGGTCCTTCAGCCACAGGAAGCGGGTGCTGTCTCGATCGGGTAGCTGAAGCACCAGTTGTAGGAAGGCTTTCTCGATGTCGGCCGACAGTGCCACGCGATATGTCCGGAAACGAATGAGCAGACCGACCAAGTCTTCCAAGAGAACTGGCCCTCGAAACAGGCACTCGTTCAAGCTTGGCGCAGCCCGCTGCGGCTTTGCAGACCCATCGAACACGATCCGGAGCTTAGTGGTGGTCTTGTCTGGCGTCTCCACGGCGTGGTGCGGCAGGTAGTGTACCGGACCATCAGGCTTGGCTACGTCGTCGACTTTCTGGATAATTCCCGCGTCTGCGTACTTTTGGAATTGTGCATGATAATCCTGCAGTTTAGCGGAGCTGGCATGTAACCGTTTTACTACCGAGCGCAGCCTTCCAAGAGCGAGTCCATAGTTGGTTGGGAGGTCGGCGTGGTTGGGCTTCCACGGCCAACCGACCTGGTAGCGACCGTCTACCTTGGCGACAGTGGTGTTGAAGTGCTGCAGGGCCAGGTCGTCGTCGCTCACAGTGGGAGAGTCCTTGATCCCCACCGTTTCTAAACTCCAGAGATCCTGGAGGTTGGGCGAAGGGCCCTGGACCGATGACCCACCATCGACAGCGAACAGAGAAGTGACAACAGAGGAGGAAGAAATCGACAACGACATGACCGAAAGCGCCGGCGGCGCCTTCAGAGGAGCAGTTCTGCCAGACAACAGCCATCCCAGGCTTGAGTTGATAATATAGAGCCCTTCTGACAGCTTGATCTTTTTACTGCCAACAATCTCGCAGTAAAAGTCGTTGCCAATTAGCACGTCGACAGACATAGTCTCCCGCCGCAGTGGGAGTGTGTCAGCTAGTTTATAGTGACTCAGCCGTTTCATGTGTCGCCGCATGTCTACGGCCGCGCGTGTGAAGTCGCCGGTAATGGTCGGTCGCGTGTTCAAAGTGACGGGAAGGTTGCCAAAGTTGGTTTTCAGCACGACAGTCACACGATACGATTTGACCACAATGGGTCGTTCACTGGAGAAGGTGAGTACGGTGAGCCACTCAACGTGGTCGAGCGAGCAGCCCAAAGCGCGAGCCAAGTCTTCACAAATGTACGAGCGTTGGCTGCCTGTGTCTAGCAGCACACGGGCCGATTTCGGCTCAGTAGACAAATGCGACACTAGATCAACTCGCGCAGTCTGCATGACTACTTGTTCCCCGACGGCCAGAAGACTGTGTTCAGCACTCGCAGGTGGCCCATTTTCAGCAGCGGCGGCCATTATTTCCGCTTTCCCCTTTCCAGCGGAGGCTCCACCACCGAATTTTGTGGGGCACAAGCTTCTATGATGATGCTTCGAACGAGAGCAGTACACGCAGCTTCTAGTAACCTTGCAGGCTCTCAGGAGGTGGCCTGTGTTCAGACAGTTGAAGCAGCGGCCCTTAATTTGACCTCTGCGCGCGTCAAGGGTACTGTAGGTAGTGCACTGGTCGCTGTAGTGGTCACCGTTGCAGAAGTGACAGGTACGGCCACGGTTGCCAGAACCGCGGTCGCCAGTGACGGAGTTCGCGGATGAGTCAGCAGCGACTAAAGCTTCCGTGGTGCTGTGAAACGGCCCTCTTGGAGGATTCGGCTTCGAGGGGTGAGAATTTGATGGCGCCGACGACGCCGATGACGACGTGAACCGCTCAGTTGCTTCTCTGGCATGCAAATGGTTTGCCCAGAGAGTGCGAAGCAAGTTAACCGACCACGGCGTGGCCGGCCCTTTGAATTTCTCCAATTCCACGAGAAGAGACGACGGCATTTTCGAACGGATAAGCGTCAGAAACGAATGACTGCTTACGTCGTCACCTAACGCCTCGATTGAGCGAAGGTGGTGTTCGAGCGAGTCGAAGGTACTTCGCAGGACAGACAACTTCATTGTTGCCTGTGGGACGTTCATCATTCCGGTGTAGTGCATGTCCCGAATAACTTGTTGATTACCGTACCTCTCTTGTAGCAGCGCGACGGCGATTGCGTAGGACTGACCCGTGAGCGGAAGACCACCCAAAAGCGCCCTGGGAACTGCGCCCAAGACGGAACGAAGATAGTGCAGTTTGTCGACTGGTGAAAGGGAGGTGTTGCTATCGACAAGCGACTGAAAGCACTCCCAGAATTCCTGCCACTGCAGGTGATCGCCGTCGAAACGGCGCAACTCGATTTTGGGAAGACGAGCGGCGGGTTGAGAGGTATGGGCGCCTGGTGCGGGCAAAGGAGGCGCGTGATGCGTGGGCATAATAAAGGGGGCGGCGGAAGGATTGAGAGAGAGCGGTTGACCGTTGGCGTAGCCGCCGATAGCGGGCGCAGAAGGAGCACTCGCCGCGCCGCACAAAGTGCCCGTGAGCGTACTCGCGCCAACAGAAGGCGGAAACGCGACATATGTAGCCGACCTGACAAGTCGGAACGGAAGCTAGTGGAGGACCGAACGAGGTGGACACGCTGCACATTCCACTAGAAGCAATCGAGAATCTCGGAACGGTGCACGCGCCACTAGACACAGACAGAACATTGCCCGAAGCAGTGCTTAGGCCGTTCACGCCAACAGAGGTCGAAGCTATGCACGCATTCACTCCATTCGTTTCATTCAATCCACCATTCAAACCACGCGAAAGGCCGCTTGACTCGCCTCTACCCATTCCGGTGTCGCTCTGTGGAGTGGAAGACGAAGTGGAGCTGGTCGGCGGCTGGGTGGGCGCGTTGGTGACGGAGCTGGCGGCCGACGGTGGCTGTCTGCTGGAGTCCAGGCGTCGGCGAATTGAGCGCTGGCGACCCTCGAGGCGTCCGAGGAGGTCTGAAGCGTTCAAGTTCCAGTCCAGGAGCTCGTCGAGCTCGTCTTGGAGCTCCTGCATGGCCTCCTTGTTCGCGGCCACGGCGTCGGCGGAGCTGTCGTCGCTCGCCGGGGCATTGAGAAGCGCGTCGATCTCGTCGTGGATGGCGACGGAAGTCGCCTCGAAGACGGGTTTCAATTGGTCAGTGAGGGTGCGTTGGAGGGCGGAGCGCCGCTCCTCCAGAGTGTCCCACAAGTCCTCCAACTCAGCGGAGCCGGCAGGCAGGGGGGCGTCCACTAGAACCGTGGCCTTGTTGATCTGATCCGAAAGTCGCTTTCGGACAGGTCCGAGAAGTCGATGAGCCCGGGCGAGGGGGGTCGACATGGCCGTTGATTCAGTGGCGGCGCAGAAGAAGGAAGCGGCGGGGTTAGCGAACCTCCAACCACTCAAGGTGCTACCATTTTTGTCGCCGTTTGGACGACAAAGAGTTGTGGGAGTGGGTGCGTTGGTTGTGCGAGTGTGAGTTAGGCTTTGCTAGCCCAAGGCAGAAGTCGCGGACGGGTTATTCAAAGGGCTATACAAACCAAACGCTGCGAAAACAAGCGTGCCCGGAAAAACTCCCAAATCCGGAATGTCGGACGGAGGGTCATCGAATGAGCGGGCCGGCGAACGAATACCCACAGGCGCGCCAACAGACCCCAAACAGACTCGCCATAAACTCCTGCCGAGAGGGGCCGCCCGCCCCAGCCTCGATGAGCCACTTAAAGGGAACAAAGAGCGCTGACCAATCGACCGTAGACGGCGGGGGAAACAATAGAATGCCGGCACGTCCATCCATTCATTACTCACGGCATTTACTCGCGGAATATAGGAACAATGGCGATCCACATCATTAACGGCCATCAACTCAAGTCGTGGGAACGTTGAGAAGTTTGGCAACAATAACAGATATAGTGGGACGGACATGGAAAAACATACATCGACAGGGCCGCCACACAAAGCCTAGCCGGCCGCAAAAACACTCGACGCGGACCACGCAAGATCAAGTAAGCAGACACAGTGAAGGATTGAGCGCGCCCATTCAGTCCAATCAGTCCACACAGACAACAGCTGTAGGAATAGTAGTTCGAATACAACGCGCACAAACGAAGTCGACTAACAACATAAATTCGCAGCGCACGCGGCGGTGAGGCGAAACTGGGAAGCGCAAGGGTGTGAAACTTACATAAGTGGTTGAGGGAAGGAGGCGGCTAAACGGTGAGTGGGTTACGGTAATGAGGAAGAACTCTTCAAATCGCCGGAACGGCGACAGCAAGTGCATCGGACAAAATATACCACATGCGATTCTAAGGTCGCAAGCAACCATTGGATCTTACTGCTGAGGCTGGGGGTTCAGGTAGACGTGGGAGAAGCCGGGCAGGGCCAGCCTCTGCTCGCTGCCCACTGAGGCGTGGGACTCGGCCAAGACCATGATTATACTCTGCCCTGCCCATGCTACCGGAGATTATACTCTGACCACGCTACAGTTTGTATGGAGTGAAATAAAATAGCCAGCCATTATACTCTGACCACACCGCTGCTTGTACGTATGTGTGTGTGTGTGTGTGTGTGTGTGTGTGTGTGTGTGTGTGTGTGTGTGTGTGTGTGTGTGTGTGTGTGTGTGTGTGTGTGTGTGTGTGTGTGTGTGTGTGTGTGTGTGTGTGTGTGTGTGTGCGTGCGTGCGTGCGTGCGTGCGTGCGTGCGTGCGTGCGTGCGTGCGTGCGTGCGTGCGTGCGTGCGTGCGTGCGTGCGTGCGTGCGTGCGTGCGTGCGTGCGTGCGTGCGTGCGTGCGTGCGTGCGTGCGTGCGTGCGTGCGTGCGTGCGTGCGTGCGTGCGTGCGTGCGTGCGTGCGTGCGTGCGTGCGTGCGTGCGTGCGTGCGTGCGTGCGTGCGTGCGTGTGTGTGTGTGTGTGTGTGTGTGTGTGTGTGTGTGTGTGTGTGTGTGTGTGTGTGTGTGTGTGTGTGTGTGTGTGTGACAACGCCAGCCCCATCCGACCTACCGCACGCGAGCTGATGGTGAAATGTCCCCCGACTTATGGGCTGCAGGCAGCAACTTGCTCCAATACACATGATGTACTTAGGCTTAGGCTTAAGCTGACGTAGGCTTAGGCTTAGACTTAGGCTTAGGTTTAGGCTTAGGGTTAGGCTTAGACTTACGCTTAGGCTTAGGCTTAGGCTTAAACTTAGGCTTAGGCTCAGGCTTAGGCTTAGGCTTAGGCTTAGAGTAACATACCAAAGGGTCTTGAGAATGTGTACCTTAATGCCAAGTGCAGCCATCCACACGATACGGTTGTCTGTACAGCTGATCTGAAGCTCAGTGATATCGCCGCGTTCGCTATATGTTATCGGCATGATACGACGCCGTTTATCTGATGTTTCCTACCTGTGCGAAAACGTCACCAAAAGTTTAGTGCGAGCGAATTCCTGTGTTCAGCGCACGCATTTCTGTTCCCGAATGCACATTCAACATTATCATCAATAAACAGCTGTTCTGGCCATCAGACGAAAATCTCGATTTTGACATTTATTTAAAATTTTAATTCTAAACATCTCGAAATTGGAATTTATTAAAAATGTAAAACTATGTCACAAATTCTTATTGGCATACGGCCTTACCATTTCCGCGTTCAAATTCGTCAAAAAACGACGTTCTATTTTTGTTGATTTATGGAATTTTGAAAAATAATCACGTATTTCTATTCTATTCCATATTTGCAAAAAGTTTCTCTTGCGTTACAAATTATCCGCAGTCTATACTCTTTCCATTCCTGAAGAAATTTCGCCGCTATATCATCAGGTGAAAAAGTCGATTTTCGACATTTCCATTTTTGATTGAAAATATCTCGAAATTGCTATTTTCAAAAACTGCAAAATTAGGTCACAAATTCTTATTGGCATACGACCTTTCCGTTTCTGCATCTACATTTGTCAATAAATGACGTTGTATTTTAGTCATTTTATGCAATTTTGACAAATAGTCGCGTATTTCTATTAAATTCCACATTTGCAACCAGGCAAGTCGTCCGGGGGACGCAGTATACTCCACAAATTTGAACTCCTATGCACGGTGACTCCTCTGCTGTTGTGGCCTCCTGACACACCCAATCGCAAAAGTAATGCCGAATTCGTGTTCTACATCCCAAAATACCCCAGAATCGACATTCAACACCCCTAGCTTCCTATGGACCCCCGGAACCGAAATTCTGCACTTGGGGTACGGTAGCATGCAAATCCGTCATAAGTATGTTAAACATCATCTAAACGATAAACGAATGCCAAATTCGTAATCAGCGCCCCCGAAAACCCCGAAATCGAGTATAATGTCGCGAAAGTCGACCCGACACCCAATGTTCAAACGGACGCGGCAGGGATACTGTAGCTCTGCAAATTTGTCAAAAGTACTTTTCTGGGCCAGATTTAAGCGCAGAATCGTTTGGAACCACTTTTGGAACGATTCGGCAACGCATTCGAGCGCTATAGACGCCGAAATGCGAAAATCGCAATTTTCGACCCCGGAGTCAAAAAAGTCGCAGTGTAAGAAAGTTTTTTGTGTTTCGCCCGATTTTCTCCGTTTATGGCTCATTCGATAGAGGACATCTGGGAAGGAGCAACAAGAGTGGTCTCGCCGCCCTAGCTGCTACCTAGCTCGCACAGCAGCCCGTCAAAGTCGACCCGGGGCTAAAAATCGCGAATTTTTCAAATTTGGCGCCAAAATGGGTCCCGCAGCGATCCAATTCTTTTTTGCCAACCCGGCACTATCGAGTACTACAACATATCAAAAGATAGTATATACCATTATATGCAACTTTTTCGAGTTCTACCTTGTAGTATGCCTTTTTCAGTACTTTGAAAATTTAAATTTTTGAATTTCCCGCCAACGGGGTCCCGGAGCGTGACCCCATATGTCGTGCAGGTTGCCCACCCACTAGGCCTACCCAACGCAAAAGACCGTTTGGAAATCGGCCGCTTCACGCGCGAACGCCGTTGACTCAAAGTTTCTGCGTTTCGCGCACAAACGCTATATACTCCACACTTTTTGTGGAGTATAAAAATTTCTTTTGTGTTACAAATTATCCGCGGTCCATGCTCCTTCTATTTCTGAAGAAATTTCGCGGCTAGCGCATCAGACGAACAAGTCGATTTTCGACATTTTCGAACTTTAATTGCGAATATCTCGAAAATGCGAAATTAGCAACACAAACGGACACCGGATCCGTACTCAGCGACCTCGACTCTACTTGACCACATATGTCACATATTTTACTTCGGTGCCACGGACGGACGGACGGACGGACACACAGACAGACAGACAGACATTGTCATCCGTATATATACACCTCGCCGCGCTGAGGCGCGGCGAAAAAACTTGCCCAAAAGTTTGGGTGCGGTCGTTCATTATCAGGAATTCCTCTTGGCGTACTATTCTCTTGGCGTACTATTCTACATTATCGTAAGTTCTATTCTACTTTCGCATTCATCAATCAACAAAAGTTCTGGCAATTTACAAAATTTTGACATTTCTGTCAAATTTTTAACATTTCTGTCACATTTAGTAGTTGCAAAAATATTCTGTTGTGTTACAAATTATCCGCTGTCTATGCCCGTTCCATTTCTGAAGAAATTTGCCGCTAGCCCATCAAATGAAAATGTCGATTTTGACATTTTTTGAAAATATTTAATTCTAAATTTCTCAAAATTGCAATTATTGAAGCTGTAAAACTGTGTCACAAATTCCTGTTGGCATATGGCCTTACCATTTCTGCATTCACATTCGTCAATAAATGACTTTCTATTTTTTCGCCGCGCCTCAGCGCGGCGAGGTGTATATATACGGTTGACAATGTGTGTGTGTCCGTCCGTCTGTCCGTCCGTGCCACCGAAGTAAGATACATGACATATGTGGTCAAGTAGAGTGAAGGTCGCTGAGAACGGATCCGATGTTCGTTTCTGTTGCTAATTTCGCATTTTCGAGATATTCACAATTAAAATTCAAAAACATCGAAAATCGACTTTTTCACCTGATGAGCAAGCGGCGAAATTTCTTCAGAAGTGGAAAGAGCATAGGCCGTGGACAATTTGTAACACAAAAGAATTTTTTTTCAAATGTGGAATTTGATAGAAATACGCAATTGTTTGTCAAAATTTCATAAATTGACAAAAATAGAACGTCATTTATTGACGAATGTGAATGCAGAAACTGAAACGTCGTAAACCAATAAGAATTTGTGACATAGTTTTTTAGTTTTGAAAAACTGCAATTTAGAGATATTCACAATTAGAATATGAAAATGTCGAAAATCGACTTTTTCGTCTGATGAGCTAGCAGCGAAATTTCTTCAGAAGTGGAAAGAGCATAGGCTGTGGACAATTTGTAACACAAAAGAAATTTTTTTCAAATGTGGAATTTCATAGAAATGCGCAATTATTTGTCAAAATTTTATAAATTGACTAAAATAGAACGTCATTTATTGACGAATGTGAATGCAGAAATTGAAAGGTCGTAGGCTAATAAGAATTTGTGACATGGTTCTACAGTTTTGAAATATTCAAATTTAGAGATATTTACAATTAAAATGTAAAAATGTCGAAAATCGGCTCTGTCGCCTAATGGACTAGCGGCGAAACTTCTTCAGAAATGAAAAGAGCATAGACCGCGGATAGTTTGTAACATAAACAAATTGTTTGCAATTGTGGAATTGTATAGAAATACGCCACAATTTGCCAAAATTCTATAAATTGACCAAAGCGTCATAACGCAGAAATACGCAACCAAACGAAATTCCTGGCAGAGAACGACTGCACCAAACAGTTGGCAAGTTTTTTTGTTCGATGTGGCGTATTCCCACAGGTATAAAACTTCAGATCAACGGCGTCGTATCATGCCGATACCATATAGCGAACGCGGCGATATCACTGAGCTTTAGATCAGTTGTACAGACAACCGTATCGTGGTAATAGCTGCATTTAAATAGTGGTACACGTTTTCAAGATACCTTCTCTAGATACGGCTAATTATGCGAATGAAACTCACTATACTGTTCACCAAGATTTGACAGACACAAAGTATAGGTTGAACTTTTTACACACACAGCTTGTTGTCATTTTATTGGAATTCGGACAAATATTCGCGTATTTCTATCAAATTTCACATTTGCAAAAATATTCTGTTGTCTTACAAATTATCCGCTGTCTATGCCCGTTCCATTTCTGAAGAAATTTTGTCGCTAGCCCATCAGACGAAAATGTCGATTTTGAAATTTTTTTGAAAATATTTAATTCTAAATTTCTCAGAATTGAAATTTATTGAAGCTGTAAAACTGTGTCACAAATTCCTGTTGGCATATGGCCTTACCATTTCTGCATTCACATTCGTCAATAAATGACTTTCTATTTTTGTCATTTTATTGGAATTCGGACAAATATTCGCGTATTTCTATTAAATTTCACATTTGCAAAAATATTCTGTTGTCTTACAAATTATCCGCTGTCTATGCCCGTTCCATTTCTGAAGAAATTTTGTCGCTAGCCCATCAGACGAAAATGTCGATTTTGAAATTTTTTGTTTTTAATTCTGAATATCTCGAAATTGCGATTCATTAAAACTACAAAACTATGTCAAATATTCTTGTTGACATACGGCCTTACCATTTCTGCATTCACATTCGTCAATAAATGACGTTCTATTTTTGTCAATTCATCAAATTTTAACAAACAATTGTGTATTTCTATTAAATTCCGCATTTACAAGAATTTCTTTTCTGTTACAAATCATCCGCGGTCTATGCTCTTTCCATTTCTGAAGAAATTTCGTAGCTAGCTCATCGGGTGAAAAAGTCGATTTTTGACATTTTTGAATTTCAATTGTGAATATCTCGAAAATGCGAAATTAGCAACAGAAACGGACATCAGATCCAAGCTCAACGACCTTGACTCTACTTGACCACATATGCCACATATCTTACTTCGGTGCCACGGACACACACACGGACAGACAGACAGACAGCGCCTACATGTTACCGAAAGGAGAGGGCAACGAAAGTCTCAAGTTGTTCTCCTAGTAACGTTGTGAGTTTTCCTTACAGTTGCCACTCACCCTCCCGCTCTGCGGCAGGTTTACGGCGAGTTCGCTGTGCGTGAGATGTCAACTATAAAAACTTCAACAACAACAACAAACAACAACGACAGACAGACAGACAGACAGACAGACAGACAGACAGACAGACAGACAGACAGACATTGTCACACCTCGCCGCGCTGAGGCGCGGCGAAAAAACCCGGTATGGCTCGGTTGTGGGTGCTCACGTTGAGATCCATCAGCTGTCTTTGAAAGCGGTTCGCATTCTAGCTGCTTTACTTGCCACTCACCAGAGCCACTGCAAACCAAAAGTCGGTTTTCGGTTTTCGGTCTGACGCCAAACCGAAAAGCGAAAACCGAGATACAGTAAGATCTGAATATGACTACTCAGAAGTTGTTTGAGAAGTTCAACTCTGACACATTAGTGCTGATTCTGAGGACATGTACATAGGTTCGCCAGTGTGTGATAGGAGAATTATGGGGTCTTACTGACCTGAGATGATGAGCAAACAATACCTATGTAATATTACTATTTAAATAAATAAACAACAGTAATGATAAAAATGACAAGAATTGATATAAAATAATTATAGTATTGTTAATTAATCAAAATAGTGATAACAACAATAATTATTTCAGGAAAGTTCCCCCCATTAGGGGGTAATGACAGGGGAATTTGTTCGGGCCGAAGTTGAACAGGCTGTGTATCTCAGAAGACTTCGGAGCACCAACTGAACAAATTCTGCGTGCTCTGTACATGCGCACAGAGTTTCTGCTCACGTACCTAATGTACGCATAACACACAGGCGGATATGCGATTCGCCACTTACGAAACGTGGTGGGACATGTCAACCGCGGCCAATGCAATGTACACATTCGGCGCAATGTACACAGGTGTGGCGAAACACCACGATGCTCGCGCAAGCACTGGGATTCACATGGTGGTGACGCACATAAGCAGTGGACTGTGGAGGTGGCATTAATTTGTAAACTACCGACTCAGGATAGGCACACTGGTGGGCAAGCACGTTGCAGTTCATGAAGAAAGAGGCTATTTGGAGAGTTAGGCACCCATGTACAGAGCACGCAGAATTTGTTCAGTTGGTGCTCCGAAGTCTTCTGAGATACACAGCCTGTTCAACTTCAGCCCGAACAAATTCCCCTGTCATTACCCCCTAATGGGGGGAACTTTCCTGAAATACACTCCCTGTCCATGTCCGCGAAGCGGACACCTTCAGCGGAGGGGGTGGGGGGAGGGGGGGGGGGGGGGGCACCAATGGCTGGTCAGCTGAGAGGCGACACAGACAGGACCCTTGATTGACAAGACAGGACTGCTTCTGAGAAGTTGCAATTGGTGGTGGGAGGGAAGAAGTTGGGGTCCTCACGGACAGGTTTGCTGGGGTGGGTGACAATGAGGACATGGACAAGTCCATACCTACCGATTTTTGGTCCTCCATACCTCCAGAACCGAACCACTTAGGAAGATGAATTGTTTTACACATTTGTTCACCCTATGGTGGTCCTGGGTGGATCACATCGATTGGCGCGCCAGCGTACATCAGTAGAGCTTAGCCGTCTATAGCCAGGCCCCGAATCCGTACTCAACACGACTTTTGCCACTGCATAACTTGTTAGTGAGATGACTTAGAAAGATGAAATGTTTTACACTTTTGTTTACCCTATAGTGGTCTAAGCCGGAACACTTCGATTGGCGCCCCAGCGTGCACCAGTAGAGCTCGGCCGTCTGGAGCCGAGCCCCAGATCCGTACCCGACCGGACTTTTGCCA
>JASAMZ010004869.1:0-16091 GCA_030248115.1 Linhomoeus sp. GSCO2_2 | reverse complement strand
TGCTACTGGTTCAGTTACGTATTGTATCGGGACGGCCGTTGCGAGCTGACCTCTAGCTTCAGCACGGCCGAGCGGCTGCAACAACCTGCTGAACCCGGTTTCGATCACTATGCGCGAAGCCTCGACTTCCAGGGATAGGAATTAGATTTGGGTTCCCAGTGTAAGCTTCCGATCAAGCCAAGACAAAGTTACATTTGACACTGACCTAATGCGTTTGCAGTTTTGTTGATACAGTCAATGTCAACGCGATTAATCGACTCAGGGACATATCTCCAACCGTTCGAGAATTGGTCGTCGCATGTGCGTTGGTGAAGTGAAGATATCGTATCGGTGTCCCTATTTTCTAGAGCGTTAAATTCGCTTGTTCCGATCTGATTTTCCATCAAATTGCTGAGCTTATTGTGCTTGCTTTAGTCAATGTGAATCACCGCCGTACTCTGTATGCATTTGCAAAACATATCTCGGAGTTCAAATAGTTGTAACCCATTGGGGACCAGGATTTTTAGGCGGCCGCTTTTTTCGGCGGGTGCCATTTCACACTGGGCATCAGGGTGACCAATAGAAACTCATTGTAGTTTCAGTTTCAGTTTCAGTTAAAATTATGGTGCTGGCTGAGTTTCAGTTTCAGTTACAGTTTCAGTTGTGGAATCCGCGTGAGTTTCGATTCGTTACTAAAAGCGTTGAGTTCAGTTATTGAAGGTTCGGAAAGTTACAACGAATTGCTCAAAATCATTCCTGTGGGATGAAATTTGATAGACAAAGAAGCGATTTCTAAACTTGGAAAGGCGTCCTTGTATATTTGGCCCCACATATGAACAAAACGCCTACATAAGTAGAAGAATTCGGCTAGAATTTAAAAAATCTGCTGAATTTCGGCAAAATTTGACATTCAAATAACTGAAACTAAACTGTGAGTTTCAGTTTCAGTTTCAGTTTCAGTTACGGAATCCGCGCGAGTTTCGATTCAGTTTCAGTTTAAGTTAACTGATTGTAACTGAAACTGAAACTGAAACTAGTTTAAGTTTCTATTGGCCACCCTGCTGGGCATGGATCACAACACTCATAACAATGCTGGCATTTAACTACAATGCAACAAGAAGGCTGGCATGGTTTATATTCGTCTGCTATCTATACTGGTGTTTATCAGGGTCGTCAAACTGTCATCCAAAGTGAGCCTACGATTCGCCTATCAATGATGGCATTTATATAAATGTATATAATGCGTGTCTAACAATGCCATCATTGACTGGCTGTGTCGATCAATGCAAACAATGCTGGCCCTTTGACTGATATCAATGCTGGTGTTTATTAGGGGCCCCCAATCAATGCTGCCCTTTAACTCATGCACACTGTAGTACAAAGGCTGGCATTGATATCAAGTGCAGTATCTATGCCCTGCATGGGTCTCGCGTATCCAAGAAACTCTGGCATTTATACCCACCATAAATGTGCAGGATGACCAATGCCCAGTCTTGCTTATGCTCACATTATCAATGATGGCATTGATGCACTGAACCACATCAAGGCCCAGCATTGATTATGACTCATGCAACAATGCCAGTATTGATTGAATTATGGACATCAATGCCGCCAGCCTGGCAGTCTAATGGCTAGCATTGTTTAAAACGATTGAAAAATGCTAGCATTGCACAATTTTTGGACAAACAACACGGCGATCAATGCTAGCCTTAACCCGATCAATGCCAGCATTTATCGCAAAATCGCTATTCAATGCCATTGACTGGCATTGATGAGGGGTGCCGGAATCCGGCAGTCTGGTCCCCAATGGGGTAACTGCAATTTGCACCTTCGGAATGAGATTGTAGTAGCGCATTGATTCAATGTTCAGCCCCGTGATGTGTTGCCCTCGAGAAAGACACGTTGCGCATGCTCCAATTAATGCATGTCTTGCTTGGTCCGCTGCCACGCTCCGATCATATATTAATCCGCCAACTAAGCCAAGTTCAACAAACCGTCGCAAGACTCACCAATTCGAAACAGCCAAAACGCAATCAAATAAAACGCCGAGTTGTTGGCTGCCTAGACCGAGAGTGTAAACGAGTGGGAAGTTTTGATGTGCATTGTAGCCTTTCTTGTATACGTTTATGTAAGTACCGCGAATCTTCGCGATTCGCGCCGTTCAAAACGGTGCTGCCGCGTTGAATATCAAGCATCCAAGTTTGACGCGGCACGATCCTAAGAGCAGGGGTGACCATAGAAACTGAAACTAGTTTTAGTTTCAGTTTTAGTTTCAATGAATACACT
Source organism: Linhomoeus sp. GSCO2_2 (assembly GCA_030248115.1). NCBI lineage: Eukaryota > Metazoa > Nematoda > Chromadorea > Monhysterida > Linhomoeidae > Linhomoeus > Linhomoeus sp. GSCO2_2. Next base: position 13,826 of record JASAMZ010004869.1, on the reverse strand, counting down.
AAAACTGAAACTGAAACTCAACTGGTCTGCCATATATAAACTGAAACTGAAACTCCACAAAAAGAATCAGTATTAATGCAATAGTGGAACTAGTTTCAGTATACACTACTGAAACTAGTTTCTGTTTCAATAGCAGTATTTGAGGCGCATGTTTGGCTCATCTTAGGTTGATTTGGCGCATTGATTGTTGACAATGACGAAAGAACTTGGAGGAATGCACCTTATGTTTGGTTATCAGCAGCTCAGCAACGCATCCATGCTAGATTGCATGTACGCTTTGCAGCCGCGACCACCATTTAATACTGAAACTCAGTTTCAGTAACTGAAACAAAACTCAAGAAATTTAAAACTAATATGAAAACTGATACTGATACTGAAGCTGAAACTAAAACTAAATTAGTTTCTATGGTCACCCCTGCCTAAGAGGCGTCACCAACTTGTAAAAGATGTTGGGCATCGCTCGATGTTTACGGTCGAGTTAGACAGGCGGGTGTCTCTTCGCCCCAAGTGTTCCGGGTTTATTGCACTGCGCCTCTTCTTGCGGCACCCCGTTCGCCCTCAGTGCCAGAAATTAGAGGAAATCCCAATGCAAAGCAACCGCCCATACCAGCGCGAAATGGAACTTTGGTCGCGTTCAGCGACTTCTAACTTCTGACTTCTGCTTCACTTGCCTTCGCCATTCGGAGGACAGCAGTCGTTGTAGACGCTTGGGTTGAAGATGGTGCTCTTGACCTTGCAGACGCTATTCATCTGCTCGATCAGCTCGGTGTCGGAAGCTGAATTACCACAAAATTAAGACAATTATAAATTGAATTAAGCAAGTTTCAAGGTTGAATCATGGTTGGCGCGGCAGCGCCAAACCATAATATGTTTCATCCAGGCCGCGCGCACCTTTTCCCATCATCACGATGTTTATTTCTCAGGCGGTACTAAACGGAATTGGATGAAATTTGGTACACTAAAGGACTCTGTTACGAATAGATTAAATTCCAAATTTGGTGAAAATCGGTTCAGTGTAGCAAAAGTTACAGGCGCAAAAAGGATCGCGGCGCGTTTCTTGTCCCAACGGCGGGGGGTGAATTCTTCTCCTTCTTCTTCTTCTTCTTCTCCTTCTCCTTCGCCAGATCACGCTCTAACGTTCATCAACCAGGATCTCGTCCAGTCGCCTTCCATTCTTCCCACCGATGGTTGCGCGCATACAACACCAACCCCCGAAGTGCCCCCGCTCGTTCAGGAGGCCCTGCATACGTGTCCTAAAATTGTCCTGTTAAGTTTTGTGCGTGCCTCAAAGTGCCCCCGCTCGTTCAGGAGGCCCTGCATACGTGTCCCAAAATTGTCCTGCTCGTTTTGTACGTGCCTCAAAGTGCCCCCGCTCGTTCAGGAGGCCCTGCAAACGTGTCCCAAAATTGTTCTACTCATTTTGTGCGTGCCTCAAAAGTGCCCCTGCTCGTTCAGGAGGCCCTGCATACGTGTCCCAAAATTGTCCTACTCGTTTTGTACGTGCCTCAGTGCCCCCGCTCGTTCAGGAGGCCCTGCATACGTGTCCCAAAATTGTCCTGCTCGTTTTGTGCGTGCCTCAAAGTGCCCCCGCTCGTTCAGGAGGCCCTGCAAACGTGTCCCAAAATTGTCCTACTCGTTTTGTACGTGCCTCAAAGTGCCCCCGCTCGTTCAGGAGGCCCTGCAAACGTGTCCCAAAATTGTCCTACTCGTTTTGTACGTGCCTCAAAGTGCCCCCGCTCGTTCAGGAGGCCCTGTATACGTGTCCCAAAATTGTCCTGCTCGTTTTGTGCGTGCCTCAAAGTGCCCCCGCTCGTTCAGGAGGCCCTGCAAACGTGTCCCAAAATGGTGCTACTCGTTTTGTGCGTGCCTCAAAGTGCCCCCGCTCGTTCAGGAGGCCCTGTAAACGTGTCCCAAAATTGTGCTACTCGATTTGTTCGTGCGTCAAAGTGCCCCCGCTAGTTCAGGAGGCCCTGCAAACGTGTCCCAAAATTGTGCTACTCGTTTTGTACGTGCCTCAAAGTGCCCCCGCTCGTTCAGGAGGCCCTGCATACGTGTCCCAAAATTGTCCTGCTCGTTTTGTGCGTGCCTCAAAGTGCCCCCGCTCGTTCAGGAGGCCCTGCATACCACGTGTCCCAAAATTGTCCTACTCGTTTTGTACGTGCCTCAAAGTGCCCCCGCTCGTTCAGGAGGCCCTGCATACGTGTCCCAAAATTGTCCTGCTCGTTTTGTGCGTGCCTCAAAGTGCCCCCGCTCGTTCAGGAGGCCATGCATACGTGTCCCAAAATTGTCCTACTCGTTTTGTACGTGCCTCAAAGTGCCCCCGCTCGTTCAGGAGGCCCTGCAAACGTGTCCCAAAATTGTGCTACTCGTATTGCTCGTGCCTCAAAGTGCCCCCGCTCGTTCAGGAGGCCCTGCAAACGTGTCCCAAAATTGTCCTACTCGTTTTGTGCGTGCCTCAAAGTGCCCCCGCTCGTTCAGGAGGCCCTGCATACGTGTCCCAAAATTGTGCTACTCGTTTTGTACGTGCCTCAAAGTGCCCCCGCTCGTTCAGGAGGCCCTGCAAACGTGTCCCAAAATTGTCCTACTCGTTTTGTACGTGCCTCAAAGTGCCCCCGCTCGTTCAGGAGGCCCTGCATACGTGTCCCAAAATTGTCCTACTCGTTTTTGTACGTGCCGCAAAGTGCCCCCGCTCGTTCAGGAGGCCCTGCAAACGTGTCCCATAATTGTGCTACTCGTTTTGTACGTGCCTCAAAGTGCCCCCGCTCGTTCAGGAGGCCCTGCAAACGTGTCCCAAAATTGTCCTACTCGTTTTGTACGTGCCTCAAAGTGCCCCCGCTCGTTCAGGAGGCCCTGCATACGTGTCCCAAAATTGTCCTACTCGTTTTGTACGTGCCTCAAAGTGCCCCCGCTCGTTCAGGAGGCCCTGCAAACGTGTCCCATAATTGTGCTACTCGTTTTGTACGTGCCTCAAAGTGCCCCCACTCGTTCAGGAGGCCCTGCATACGTGTCCCAAAATTGTCCAACTCGTTTTGTACGTGCTTCAAAGTGCCCCCGCTCGTTGAGGAGGCCATGCATACGTGTCCCAAAATTGTCCTACTAGTTTTGTACGCGCCTCAAAGTGCCCCCGCTCGTTCAGGAGGCCCTGCAAACGTGTCCCAAAATTGTCCTACTCGTTTTGTACGTGCCTCAAAGTGCCCCCGCTCGTTCAGGAGGCCCTGCATACGTGTCCCAAAATTGTCCTACTCGTTTTGTACGTGCCTCAAAGTGCCCCCGCTCGTTCAGGAGGCCCTGCAAACGTGTCCCAAAATTGTGCTACTCGTTTTGTACGTGCCTCAAAGTGCCCCCGCTCGTTCAGGAGGCCCTGCAAACGTGTCCGAAAATTGTGCTACTCGTTTTGTACGTCCCTCAAAGTGCCCCCGCTCGTTCAGGAGGCCCTGCATACATGTCCCAAACTTGTCCAACTCGTTTTGTACGTGCCTCAAAGTGCCCCCGCTCGTTCAGGAGGCTCCGCCAATCAAAAAGTAAGAGTATTTCATGTAAAATGCCTAAAGGCAGAAAGGAGAATATGTTCCAAGTATGAAGCATGTAAAAGTAAGAGTATTAAACGATAGTCCTCTGGTGTAGCAAATGCGGCGCTTTGCGCCGCCCACCAATTTGTTAAAGAAAGAATAGTACCAGTATTGATTGAAAGAAAGCATTTTCGACTAAAATCGTCCACACAAACTGCGCAAAGGTCACAACGACACGCGGTAACATATTCGGCACATCCTAGCGTGTCGTTGTGACCTTTGCGCAGTTTGTGTGGACGATTTTAGTCGAAAATGCTTTCTTTCAATCAATACTGGTACTATTCTTTCTTTAACAAATTGGTGGGCGGCGCAAAACGCCGCATTTGCTACACCAGAGGAATATCGTTTAATACTCTTACTTTTACATGCTTCATACTTGGAACATATTCTCCTTTCTGCCTTTAGGCATTTTACATGAAATATATGTAGCAATGATTGTCGCATAGTCTTACCTTCGAACTTCTCGACTGCTGGGGCATCCGGCAGGCATCGCCGCGCGCAGCATTGCGAGTCGCTTCTGTCTTTCGCCAGGCAGGCTTCCTCGCAGTAAAGGTGCTTGCACGTGCGCGCCTTGGGAGGAATTCGTCTGCAGTCCATCGCTTGACTTCTGAAAGCGTCAAGACCATGAATAAGAGCAATCAAAGGTTAAGATGCACTGTTTGGGTTCGCGTTAACTAGTGAACGATGACCATCTTGGCACAGCACAACGAGTGAATGAGTGAATGTGTGTGGCCCTTTAGAAGGTTCCCTCCCCTCTTTTTTTCGCTCGGCCTCAGCCGAGCGAACCCTATCAAGAGCTCGGCGTGCGTGCGTGCGTACGTACGTTCGTATGTGGGTCACGCTCGCTTCGAGCTTAATAACTCGCTCGTCTGCCGTCGTAGGAAGGAGTTTGAGATATCGTCGAGTAGCCTGCGGACTCCTCTCGCCACCTGAGCGTTCAAAACTGAAATAAGTTTTCAAACTCGCGCGCTACAGTATCCCAGAGTGGGGTCCATTTTAAGACAAAAGTTGACCGAACCTAGTCAAATCGCATATCAAAGTGAAGCGCTCGAGCTCCTGAGCACGAATCCGACAACAAAAAGTTTCAAAAGTTTAAACAGAGAGCTACAGTAACCAAAACGCGTCGAAAACTGGAAACGACACGCTTGCTTCGGGCTTAATAACTCGCTCGTCTGACGTCGCTGGGTTGAGTTCGACACATCAACGGGTAGCCCTCGGACTACTCTCGCCATCTGAGTGTTCAAAACTGGAATAAATTTTCAAACTCGCGCGCTACAGTATCCCAAAGTGGGGTCCATTATAAGACAAAAGTTGACCGAAGCTAGTCAAATCGCATATCAAAGTGAAGCGCTCGAGCTCCTGAGCACGAATCCGACAACAAAAAGTTTCAAAAGTTTAAACAGAGAGCTACAGTAACCAAAACGCGTCGAAAACTGGAAACGACACGCTTGCTTCGGGCTTAATAACTCGCTTGTCTGACGTCGCTGGGTTGAGTTCGACACATCAACGGGTAGCCCTCGGACTACTCTCGCCATCTGAGTGTTCAAAACTGGAATAAATTTTCAAACTCGCGCGCTACAGTATCCCAAAGTGGGGCCCATTATAAGACAAAAGTTGACCGAAGCTAGTCAAATCGCATATCAAAGTGAAGCGCTCGAGCTCCTGAGCACGAATTCGACAACAAAAAGTTTCAAAAGTTTAAACAGAGAGCTACAGTAACCAAAACGCGTCGAAAACTGGAAACGACACGCTTGCTTCGGGCTTAATAACTCGCTTGTCTGACGTCGCTGAGTTGAGTTCGACACATCGGCGAGAATAGCCCTGGGACTACTCTCGCGAACTGTGGCGTCGAAATAATAACAAGTTTTAAGAATTGCGCGCTACAGTATCCCCAAGTAATGTCCGCGAAAAGTCAAAACTTCATCGAACCTAGTCGAATCGCATACCAAAATGAAGCGCTGGACCTCCTGAGCAAGAATCCGACAATAAAAAGTTTCAAAAGGTCAATGAGAGGGCTACAGTAACCAAAACGCGATGAAAACTGCAGACTTTGGTTTGTTATATCTTGGCACTCGTGCGTTGCAGAGGAGCGATCTTGACATCGCTGAAGAGCTCACTGCAAGCCAGCATCAAATCATGCTCACAATTAACCTGTAGTTTTGCGTTAGATTCCAGTGGTTTTTTTAAATTTAGTCTGAAAAGATGATTTTCTTGGTTTAAAGAATTAAACCCGAGCGATACCAATGTTGCGTAGCAAGACCACTCCAAAAAGTGTAGTCGCGAGGAGAGTCAAAGACGCTGCACGAAACCGGAAAGGGCCTTGCTACAATCTCAGTAAAAAGTCAAAGCTCAAAACCACTCCGCTTTTTAAAAGAAACTTGTTTCCCCTGGAACTGGCACTGATTGTGGATATCTGAAGTTGATGCGCGAAATCGAAATTTGCTATGTCAGCGACCGCTTCGACAAAGTGTGGCACACACCTACGGAACCTATATTGTAAGGATGAGCGCCCAACTTCGAACGAGGATGCAGCGCGATGCGCACACATACGCTCTCAGTATGAAGATGTGTTCATCGATCAACTTGCTGCAATAGAGGTCCTTTCTGAAGAATTCCTGGGGACTGTCGAAGTCGAAAGCGATCCATTGGGGCATATCCTTTGCATGCTCGATGACAGTGGCGGTCCAGGTGCCTGAAATGAGCCGCAGAAGTTGGCATGTGACACGCTTTATTGATCTACAACAGAGGAAGAATGCCTTCGTGAGCGCAGCTGGCATTCGTGGCCAAATGGCGTGCCACTTCAATGAGTGGTTCAGAAGAGAAGCTTTCGTTGGCGTTGTCTATGAGACTCTTCAAGTCTTCCAATTTGCATGGGTAGTGTCTGGCCTCGTGACTGTCTGAATGGAACAGGTCTCTTTGAACCAGGATACGTGCAGGAGCTCTTGCAGAGAAGCACACTGCTGGATGGATTGGATGTACAATGCCCGGGGCACTTACTTTTCCGACCCCTCCAAAAGGGTGGCACTTAATCAAGGGGGAAACTTACACTGTATCTTTTCGGCACCTCCAAAAGGGGGCACTTACTCGAGTTGGGCCACTTAAACGAGGTGAAGCGGTGCCTAGATATCTCCTCTCACCGTGATTTAGCGTAAGAGCGTCCTTGATTTCGGATCCTTGCTCGTACTTTTCTCGACCAAAAACGCTAACAACGTAAGTGTCGCCTAACAACTGCTTCTCGACGAGGCAAAACTTGAAGTCCTCTCGCATCTGGGCGCGAGACTTCTTGCCGCTCAGAGCGACGATGGACTTCACCTGCGCCTTCTTGCTCTCGTGAACGACGAGGACGTCCCAGGAAAGATTGAAGAACGCTGGAATTATGAAGAGGATTGCACACCGTACCACACAACCATCCTCCACTCCTCCCTCCCACCAACACTCGAACAAGTCCGAAGGCGCTTCGAAATGCAGTTTTGCAGTTTTTTCGCCGCCCCCCAGGGCGGCGAAAAGGTGTAGTGTCTGTCCGTCCGTCCGTCCGTCCGTCCGAGTACGCTTGCCTTCCTAGCACTTCGCCACGCGACGCTTCAGCATGCGCTTGCCTCGCTAGCACTTCGCCACGCGACGCTTCAGCACGCACGCGCTAGGAAGCCAGCAGGACGCCAGCGGCGTCCCGCAGAGAATCTCGCTCGCTTCGATCGATCGACCGCAGAAAATCAATCCCTGCACGGCCAGCGTCGCCTGTTGCTGCCTGCCTTCAACGCAGGCTTTGCCTGAACAGTACGGCAATGCACGGTAGCAGAGCCTTGCAAAAGCGAACAGTGCGGCAGCAGAGAACCTTGCAATGTGCAAAATTGCAACAGAGACGAACAGTACGACAATGCTCGCGCAGGCAATTCTAGCCGCTTCAGCGACTATTTCGCTTGCAACAGGACAGATCTTGCAACAGGACAGACTTTCTGCAACAGGACGCTGCAACAGTACAGACGTTACAACAGGATCGTCGCGCGAGGCGACCAGCGCCGTTGGCTCGCAACAGGACAGACCTTTGCAACAGGACAGATTTTGCAACAGGACAAATATTGCAACAGGACAGATCATGCAACCGGAAAATCTGCCCGCTTTCTACCATTTGTTTTGCGCGGCGCTTTGTACGGCGCGTTCGCGAGGCAGTCAGCGCTGTTGGCTTGCAACAGGACAGACTTTCTGCTACAGGACAAATGATGCAACAGGACAAATCTTGCAACAGGACAGACCCTGCAGCAGGACAGATCTTGCAACAGGACAGACCCTGCAACAGGACAGATCTTGCAACAGGACAGATCTTACAACAGGACAGATTTTGCAACAGGACAAATTTTGCAACAGGACAAGTTTTGCAACAGGATGGTCGCGCGAGGCGACCAGCGCCATTGGCTCGCAACAGGACAGACCTTCTGCAACAGGACAGATTTTGCAACAGTACACATCTTGCAACAGGACAGATCGTGCAACAGAACAGACCTTGCAACAGGACAAATCTTGCAACAGGACAGATTTCGCAACAGGACAGATCTTGCAACAGGACAGACCTTGCAACAGGACAGATTTTGCCACAGGACAGACCTTGCAAGAGGACAGATTTTGCAACAGGACAAATCTTGCAACAGGACACATCTTGCAACAGGACAAATCTTGCAACAGGACAGACCCTGCAACAGGACAGATCTTGCAACAGGACAGACCCTGCAACAGGACAGATCTTGCAACAGAACAGATCTTACAACAGGACAATTCTTGCAACAGAACAGATCTTACAACAGGACAGTTGTGGCAACAGGATGGTCGCGCGAGGCGACCAGCGCCATTGGCTCGCAACACGACAGACCTTCTGCAACAGGACAGATTTTGCAACAGGGCACATCTTGCAACAGGACAGATCGTGCAACAGGACAGACCTTGCAACAGGACAGATTTTGCAACAGACAAATCTTGCAACAGGACAGATTTTGCAACAGGACAGATCTTGCAACAGGACAGATTTTGCAACAGGACCAATCTTGCAACAGGACAGATCTTACAACAGGACAATTCTTGCAACAGGACAGACCCTGCAACAGGACAGATCTTCAACAGGACAGACCTTGCAACAGGAGAGACCTTGCAACAGGACAGACCTTGCAACAGGACAGGCCTTGCAACAGGACATACCCTGCAATAGGACAGACCCTTCAACAGGACAAATCTTGCAACAGGTCAGACCTTGACAATGAACAGGACGGACGTTGCGGCGCGCGTGCGAGGCGACCAGCGCCGTTGGCTCACAACAGGACAGACCTTGCAACGGACAGACCTTGAACAGGACACATCATGCAACAGGACATTACGGCCATTGACGACTACATTCCATGCTATTCAGATCTCAGGAATTCTTCTGCAACAGGAAGGAACGGCTAGTATATATATATATATATATTATATATATATACTAGCGTGCTTTCCCGTTGCAGAAGAATTTGTGTCATGTGATTAGCATGGTATTTGCATCGTCTGCCAATGTGCTTGTTCAAGGCGCTGCTGGGGTACCTCATTTCAACGGTTAGTTTGGCGAAACACTCGCTCAAGCGGCTAGAATTGCCTGCGTGAGCATTGGCGTGCTGTCCATCCTGTTGCAAAGGTCTGTCCTGTTGCGAGCCAACGGCGCTCGTCGCCTCGCGCGACGATCCTGTTGTACGTCTGAACTGTTGCAGCGTCCTGTTGCAGAAAGTCGGTCCTGTTGCAAGAAGTGTCCTGTTGCAAGCGAAATAGTCGCTGAAGAGGCTAGAATTGCCTGCCGGCTCTGTTGCAATTGCGCAGCGTCCTGTTGCAGAAAGTATGTCCTGTCGCAAGATCTGTCCTGTTGCAAGCGAAATAGTCGCTAAAGCGCCGCGCAAAACAAATGATAGAAAGCGGGCAGATTTTCCGGTTGCAAGATCTGTCCTGTTGCAAGATTTGTCCTGTTGCAAAATCTGTCCTGTTGCAAAGGTCTGTCCTGTTGCGAGCCAACGGCGCTCGTCGCCTCGCGCGACGATCCTGTTGTAACGTCTGTACTGTTGCAGCGTCCTGTTGCAGAAAGTCTGTCCTGTTGCAAGAACTGTCCTGTTGCAAGCGAAATAGTCGCTGAAGCGGCTAGAATTGCCTGCCGGCTCTGTTGCAATTGCGCAGCGTCCTGTTGCAGAAAGTCTGTCCTGTTGCAAGATGTGTCCTGTTGCAAGCGAAATAGTCGCTGAAGCGGCTAGAATTGCCTGCGCGAGCATTGTCGTACTGTTCGGCTCTGTTGCATTTGCGCATTGCAAGGTTCTCTGCTGTACCGCGCACTGCCGCACTGTTCGCTTTTGCAAGGCTCTGCTACCGTGCATTGCCGTACTGTTCAGGCAAAGCCTGCGTTGAAGGCAGGCAGCAACAGGCGACGCTGGCCGTGCAGCGATTGATTTTCTGCGGTCGATGGATCCAAGCGAGCGAGCTTCTCTGCGGGACGCCGCTGGCGTCCTGCTGGCTTCCTAGCGCGCGCATGCTGAAGCGTCGCGTGGCGAAGTGCTAGCGAGGCAGGCGCATGCTGAAGCGTCGCGTGGCGAAGTGCTAGAAAGGCAAGCGTTTCAGACGGACAGACGAAAGGCCTAGCTGGCATAGTAATGTAGATATATATAATTATATATATATAGTATATATATATATATACACATGACGGTTAGTGCCACCCGATGGAGTCGAATGCGCTGAGTAACGTGCCGTTGTCCGTTTCTGTTGCTAATTTCGCTATTTTGAGATATTTACAATTAAAATATGAAACAGTCAAAAATGACACTTTTATTTGCAAGTCGTATCGGCAAAGTTTTTGCTGAAATGGAAAGGGCATAAGACGCGATGAATTTGTGACATAGTTTCGGATTTTAGAATTCACGAAATTAGGGATATTTTCAAGGTTTTTGTCAAAATTCCCAAATTTCGACAATTTCAAACGGCTTAAACTTCAAATTTTCTTTGCACGGATGTATCGAGCGTAGCTGCAAAGTATTTAGCAAATAGTTTCACATTTCATAATTAACGAAATTAGGGATATTTTCAAGGGTATTGCCAAAATTCCCAAATTTCGACAATTTCAAACGGCTTAAATTATAAATTTTCTTTTCATGGTTGTGTCGGGCATAGTCTATCAAGTATTTAGCAAATAGTTTCAGATTTTATAATCAACGAATTTAGGGATATTTTCAAGGTTTTTGTCAGAATTGCCAAATATACACTATTTCAAAAGGCTTCAATTTCAAAATTTCTTCACATGGTTGTGTCCGGCATTGTCTGCCAAGTACCTATTTAGCAAATAGTTTCAGATTTTGTAATTAACAAAATTAGGGATATTTTCAAGGGTTTTGTTAAAATTCCCAAATTGTAACAATTTCAAACAGCTTAAATTTGAAAACTTTTTTGCACAGATGTATCGAGCATAGTCTGCCAAGCATTTAGCAAAAGTTTCTGATTTTATAATTAACGAAATTTGGGATTTTTCAAGGGTCTTGTTAAAATCCCCAAATTTCGACAATTTCAAACAGCTTAAATTTCAAAAGTTCTTTGCACGGATGTATCGAGCATAGTCTGCCAAGTAATTAGCAAATTGTTTCAAATTTTGTAATTAACCTAGTTAGGGATATTTTTAAGGGTATTGTTAAAATTCCCAAATTTCGACAATTTCAGGCCCTAAGCCCAAAAGAATAGGGCGTCGTCCCATTTATGCCCTTTACAATAGGGCGTCGTCCCATTAATACCCTTTTCATTAGGGCGTCGTCTCATTTAGACGCTTATATTATTACACTGTGTGCCTGCGGCGAATTTCTCTGATCCATTTATGGATCAGTCACCACAATTATAAGCGCAAAGTGTGCCTGCGGCGAATCTTCTGATCCATATGTGGATCAGGTATGTACATATGGATCAGGTACCACGAACAAATCCAAGACCAATTGCGGCTATACCCAACCAGATTGTCGACTAAATGTCTAGCGGTACTTCACTATCCAGTGCACATTATCGCGCACACGCTCTCAACATTACACTGATGCCAACGTGGTGCCAGAGTTTTCACACAAAGCTTGTTGCTACAATGCTCTTTCCAATCAGTTTGACCATCATTCTCCTTCTCTCCAGCGGCACTGGTGTGAGCTCCCCAACTTCAATCAATGGGGGGGGGGGGGGGGGGGCGCCCCCGCCCCCCCCCCCCCCTTCGCTACACCCCCCCCCCGCCCCCCTACCCCTCTCCCTCTCCATTTAGTTACAGAAACAGAACCAAATAACGCAACGCAAACAGAACCTTTCTTGAGCTCCGTCTTCAAAAGCGAAGTAAAGCTGGTAAATCCCGAACGGTCACGCACCCGGCCGATCTGCAATGCTAAATGATCTACGCACACCAATGAGTGGTGCCTCTCACAATGAAAACAAGTCGAATCAGGCGTAGGTAAATACAACTGCAATGGGTTCAGATATATTTGTGGCACTCACCGCCTCTCTAACTCCCTGCGGACACTCATCCATGGCGGATTCATGAGACACTACTTCATACTTCTCTTTATCTTCGTCTTTGTCTTCGTCTTCGCTTGTCTTCGGTGTGCTTCGGTCTTCGTCGTTGCCAAATGTCAAGACCGCCTTCATTCTACCTGAAGTATGATTCAAACCAGCGGTCGAGGCGACGCTGACAAAAGCCTCTACGTTTACTTGCCAAGTCACGAACACACGGCAATAGTCTGAGGAAAGCATACCAATGAGCCATTTATTCAGGCCCGTCAAGTTTGGAGGCAGTGGCGGTGGTTAGCAACAGCGTGACCACATACACAAGTACCAACATGGTCGCACTCCATTCATTCACACCTTCTGTGATTGTTGATCGTTTGTGATGCCCGTAGGTGGAGTAGACGGGGTGGATATAATGCTTCAAACCCGGCGCGCGGCACAGCTCGACCAAGTCGCGGGGATTTTGCTCATGCATCTCCTGCTCTTCGCTCGCTGCATGCGCCAGAGAGGAGAGTGCATTGATAGTGGCCAAAGCGACAACGACGGATAGTCTGCAAGTTCATGATTCGGCCATTCCAGTCAGTCAGAACAAACGAGGCCTACGTGTTTAAGCTTGACTCGGAACTCTGCACATTCTTTGTGGTGGTTGTCGTTTTGACATACTGGAGCCAAGGTGGGCGAAAGGAAGCAATAATTTTGCAAATACGTAATTAAACTTGCATTCTCATGATTATGGCTCTTTCAGAAGAACCGCGACTGGCTTCCTTGACTTTCAGAGATCTTTATTGGATTCAGTTGAAGAGATTTCTAATGTGTCTGTGCCGACAAAGCTGTTTCACAGGGTATTAAAGGCACACAAGTAGCACATGTCGTTTTGCCTTGCTGCTATGCAATATGTATTTCTGTCGGTACTAGAATAATCATCCTTAACATAATAACAACATGGTTGTTCGATGAAGTGTGTGATTCTAGTCTAGCGACATCAGCAACATCAGCTTGGGAGTACGTATAGTTTTGAGCTAGTGCGGTGCAAATCATTCCGAACAAAGGCGTTTTACGCCGGCAGACATCGAAACCACAACACAAAGCATCCAACATCACCAAGCAGACAGCTAATAGCGGAAAGAATACCAACGTAGGAGAACCCTGCTGCTTGTCAATTAGAATTAGCATTGTGTTATGGACCCTTGCTTCAATCAAATCATTCACGTCTTCACTGTTTGATCTCTGTTTCCCGTCAGCCATTTCCAGGGCAGCATCCGGTCGAGGCATCCTGTCCCTTGACAACGTACGTGTCACTCGCGACTTCGCAGAAGTCGTTCATTTCATTGCGGAGGTCCTCGTCGGTCACTGAGGTGTACAAATCGCAGATGATCTAATTTAGCATTGACAGTTGTCGTTAAAGGAGCGCTTTAACGATGTACATTGCTATTTTAATAGCTGGAACGGTCGCGGTGCGGCTGGGATACGACACCTTCAAGGGTAGGCAGAGCTGAGTGGTCTGAGATCCCACTGAAGATGGAGTGGTGGAGCAGGGTGTCAAACAAATTGCTAACGGCATACTAATTAACAAACTTGGCCAACCAGCGGCGAATGATACACTCTACAAAGCTGATTTACACCCCAGGTGGCTCCGTGTTGTGGTCTCCCGGCGCCTCTGATCATAAGTACGCGTAGGCGCCAATATAACAATTCTTCCAATGCCAACCCGTTTGGGAGGGGGGGGGGGGGGTGGGCTAATAACAA
>JASAMZ010004866.1:0-22219 GCA_030248115.1 Linhomoeus sp. GSCO2_2 | reverse complement strand
GCAATATGATTCTAACCAAGAACAGCAACATAAATCCATTACGTATTGCTGATGACAAGGTCTGTCTGTCCGTCTGTCTGTCTGTCTGTGTGTCCGTCCGTCCGTTCGTGGCACCGAAGTAAAGTATGTGACAGATGTGGTCAAGTAGAGTCGAGGTCACTGAGTACGGATCCGATGTCCGTGTCTGTTGCTAATTTCGCATTTTCGAGGTATTTACAATTAAAATACGAAAATGTCGAAAATCGACTTTTTCACCTGATGAGGTAGCGCCGAAATTTTTTTTTTTTTTTTTTTTTTATAGTTCGCGGATAATTTGTAATACACAAGGAAATTTTTACAAAAAAAAAATATTTACAAAAATACGCGATTGTTTGTCAAAATTCCAGAATTGACAAAAAAAAAATGTTTTTCATTGACGAATGTGTATTCAAATGGTAAGGCCGTATGTCAATAAGAATTTGCGACATAATTTTACAGCTTTAATAAATTGCAATTTCGAGATATTCACAATTAAAATTCAAAAATGTTAAAAATCGACTTTTTCGTCTGATGAGCTAGAGGTGAAATTTCTTCAGTTATGGCAAGGACATAGCCCGCGGATAATTTGTAGCTCAAAATAAAATTTTTGCAAATGTGGAATTTGGTAAGAATACGCGATTATGTGTCAAAATTTCATAAATCGACAAAAATCGAACGCGATATATTGACAAAAGTGAATGCCGTACTGGAAAGGCCGTGTGATGACAAGAATTTGTAGCACAGTTTTACGGTTTTTAGCACTCCAACCCTAGAAGGGCGGAGGGCTATAGTCGGGACACCGAAAACATAAATCTCCCCCTCAAGATTTTTCGCGAAGCTCCGTCCGATTCGGACGCGGTTTCTTAACGATAGCTCTCGAGGGATAGTAGGTGTGGACGCACCTTCATTTTTTTCGCGTAGTGGAAAAATTTTGAGAAAATTCAAAAATTCGAATTTTGTAGTACATTGAAAACAGTTCTCTATCCATAACTTTCGCAATACTTGATCGATTTTAGTGATTTTTGGATATGTTATAGTCCTCGACAATATTTAGCCCGGAAAAAAAACCCCAGCTTCCTAGGTGGTCACGCGCGGAAGTTATGGCCAAAACAAAATTTCGAAAGTGTGATATTTTGGTGTAAAAAATCGAGTTGTGAGATTCCGGTGTAAAGTCGTTCTAAACGATAATTTCCCGTGAGCACCTGAGTTCGATTTGCTTTGATTTGACACTAAAATCGCCGGAATCGGCCGTGGAAATCCTGTAGAAAGTTGCGGGCAACGACCTCCGATTTTCGCCGATTTTTGGCACTTTTCGACTTTCGGCCGTTCTAACGCTCGATTGCGACGCGTTGGGGCAAAATTAACGTTACCACGTGATTCCCCGTCGAAAAGTGATACGGAACCGATTTTCAAAAAGATCTCTTCCGGCTACCGTACTCCCGGCCGCGTCCAAATTCGAGTTACATCTCTGTTGACTTATTTTCGGCACTTTTCGACTTTGGGCTGCTGTAACGCTCGAATGCTACTCCTAATGGCTAAATGGGGTCCACTACGTGATTCCCCGTCGAAAAGTGATACGGAACCGATTTTCAGAAATATGTTTCCGATGACTGTACCGGCCGCGTCCAAAATTGGAAGTGCACCTTGTTGACAGAATCACAGTTGGTGTCGATTTCGGTGCTTTCGAGGGCGCTGATTCCGAATGCGGCATCGCACTCGTTTTGCGATGCGGACCAGGATTTGCGACTTTTCGTCGACAATTGGGGCACCTTAGCCATGCTTTGTCGAAACTCTAAGCGTGGGGATTGTTCGGTCCAATATCCAATTTCGGGCATTCTGCTCTGATGACAAAGTCGGCATAGCCTGTTTCGTGGCGCGCGCAGCTAGATCTACCGCATAGATAGCCAGCCAGCTGTGCGAGCCCTCTTCTTTTGTAGCAATACGTAACTGAACGAAGTACACGACAAAATACGTATTGCTCGACAGTAGCCGCAGCGCGCTCTTCCGACCTCATCTGACCGATATTCCGAGTCGATCTGATGGCGCTGCAATTGCAGAGAGGATTGGCAATGGTGGAGGAAAAGAAGCGCGGGGGTTGCCCGGCCTCGGCTCTCGGTGTTGCGCAGGCGAAGCAACTTGATGAGGCAGATGACGCAGTGGGACTGGCGACACTGTCTGCAGGCCATCAGCGCCTTCTGGTACTGCAAGATGACACTCGACGCGCTCGCTGGCCGCCGTCGACGTCGTCGCCTTGTCGAACGGACAACTCCAGATGCCTGAAACAGGTCATGTAGGTATGTCTTGTCCATGTAACGCAAACATGGCGTTGGATGCATATGTCGGCCAGCCGACCGCAGTCGGCCCTGGTGTCGTCGTCCCAGTTGAATGGCACGGCGCAGTCGGCGTCTCCGTCAGGTGTCGTGGCGGTGTGGATCCCATTGCTAGTGCTTCTGGCGGTGATGGTCGTCGAAGACGCCGTCGGCGAGTTCTGATGCGCCGCGTTTGCAATCGGATTCCGGCGCAGACTGATCTCGACGTAAGCCATGCTGGAGTTGTTGGATTAGTAACTTCCTCTTCCAACAGGATAATTCTACAGAGATAACAACAGAATCTCAATTAGAGTTGCATGGCAAAATGAGAAGCTTACGTAGAGGCAGTCGTGCAATCCTAAACGTCTTGGCTGCCGCTGCTAGGTTGTGACTCTCATAGAGAAACCTGGTGTGTTGTTGGCACTCCGCCGCTTGAAAAGCGAAGGAGTGCTATAGGAGCAGTAAAGCCTACAGTTAACACCAACAGGGCTAGTGCTCGCTACGAAGCACCTAGGGAGCCAATTTTTTTTTAAAAGATAGCTTATGACGACGCGCAGCGTGGTCGGGGGGTGAAAAAATTTCGGTGGTGGAAAAATTTCGCGAAAATTCAAAAATTCAAATTTTTACTAAGTAAAGAAAAAAACAGCACCCCAGAACTTTCGCAAAAGTGGGCCGAATTTGGTGATTTTTGGATATGTTGTAAGCCTTTGGGTCCTCTAGGCGGCATCGCCGGAACGGCTCCCCGAGGTGGTCCGACGCGGGAGTACGGTAGAAAAATCAAAATTTTAATTTTTTTTTCCGACATATAAAAAATCTGAACTCGAGTTTGCGACGGGTGGGAATTCTCCTCGCCAATTTAATTTCTGACCTGGACACTTATATTACCTTTCATTCAAGACCAAAAAACCGCCGAGATTGACTCTCGTTGGGTTTTGAAAGTCCCTGTCCCGAGCGGAAAATTGGGATTTTCGACTTTGAATGGATTTCGGGCCGGGAAAGCGTGCCTTTAGCGTAAACTTGACCGTTGCATCGTGTTCCGCGTTAAAGTTTGTTTGCTGACCATTTTGAGGTACCAATCCCGGCCGCGCCGAATTTTTGAATCGGGTCAAAATCTCCATCCAATCGTAAATGTCTTCACCTGCTCCGGGGGTTTCCGACGACGCTGAACACGAATCCGGTGTTTGTTTTTTTCGTTTGATTCCGCATGCCGCTAAAAATTGGGTCCCGGGGTCGAATTTAGCATACGTAACTGAACGAAGTAGATACACATATAAAAAAAAAAGAAAAGAAAAGAAAAGAAAAGCCGCCTTTTCCATTACGTATTGCTTCTGCCGTTCCAAGAGTCGTCGTTCTGCCGCCATCTCGCTGCCAGTGTGGTCAGCGCTGCGCAAATTCCCACCGAAGCGCAGCAGAATGGCAGGACTGTGAAGAGAAAGAAGAAAGGCGACCACAGCGTGACCTTCAACAGGCCTTCCTCGGTGTAGACCTCGCTCCTGAAACGCCGGTAGTCCAGCCACTGGCCTGTCAACTGCTTCGCCAGAGGATCGCTCTGATTTCTCAGTTGGAAGAAGCAACGGGAGGAACTGAAGTGTGCAAGGGCACGTACATTCGTTACATATGTATCTTCAGATACGCTAGGCAGAAAATAGTTACCGTAACACGGGCAACATCGATGCAGATGAATTGTTAGCCATTTAACAGTTTGTAGGTCTAGACTCCAATGGACCGTTCAGTTAGGTATCTCTTTTAAGAACAATCAGTTCAAAATGGAATTTTCGTCTGGAAAAACTTCCTTCCTTTCACTTGGGTGTGTAGAGTAATGAATAATGGATAGCGGTCGTTGTTGGCAGTGACAAGTTGTGGGCGATAATGAAATGCAAATACAGCTCGGCTCGCGGTGTATCTATCGTCGTAGGTATGCACAATGTTTATCGTCCGTGTTAACTCATGTACCAACTCGAATTTCTTCTGACATCATTTTGCGCAGCCTATTTTGGCAGCCCACTTGCTGGGAGATAAGCACACTCGTGTGCTTCCTTGAGAAGTGTGTTGTGGTTCTGTTACGTCAGGTACTCATCGTGTAATTACGACAGTCGACAATCGACTTGTTATCGGATACGACCTCTGCCACTATAGTTGTGAACTCACAGATACAGAAGAAACGACAGACAGCCCCGAACTTACGGTAGTCGAACAGCAAATTATAGCAACCAATGACTAGACCTTCCTTGATACACTCAGCGCGTCTCTCCTCCACCCGCCACGTGAGTTAGACAGCGATTATTCTCATTTGCGTACGGTATATCAGGGGCATTTACATCAAAATTTGCTCTAGGTCCACTCAATCGCTGCAGCTTGGGCGCTCTGTGTAGCAGATTGCCAGTTTCAATTCCAGTCTCTGGTCGCCTCGGCGTACGATGGAGGGAAGGCCCAAGGGTCGTCGTCCTCCTTGCTGCGTTCCGTCTCGTTTGGGGCGAGGGGTACTACCTCCTCGGGAGAGAAGTCGATCCTTTTGTGTGAGAAGACGCGCTTACAGTTTCCGGAGCAAGTTAAATTCAGTACTATAATGACATACAAAGCGCGCACGATGCTCTCCTCACCTCGCGTCACTTTCTCGTTCCGGCGGAGCAGGATGCTCTCGCCCTCCTCCTCCACTACCACCAGCTATAGTCCGCACAGGTGGCGACGTGGAAGGTAGTAAGAGGCCGCAACCTCCCGCGTAGGCTCTGATCAAGTAGAAGCCGACCAGCCAACAGCAGACGATGGGGATCAGAACGAATGGAGTGAACCTCGCCATCGAATCACTTGCCTTCTTCTCCCTCTTCAGAATCATCGCGGCCAATTCTTCCAGGGTTTCAACTAGCGCGCCCTTGTAGCCCCTCTCCATCAGAAGGCTGCTGTGAAACTTCGAGATTTCCGAGCGAGAGATTTTCGGCACTTGAAGTCTGCTCCACAGGTCCATACGATGGTCGCTGGCGGAGAGACCAAGGAGCATGCTGCGATCGCACATACTCCTGGTGAGGTTCCATTTCATCGCAATTGCTTGAACGAACCAGTTAGGCGAGGGGATTCGCTCGGCTAACAAAACGTAGACCTGAAATTCGCCGTTGCCTTGTGATTATCTGTTTGCCATGAAATGGAATACTGTAGCAGTCCACGCTTCATATGTACCTTGACTCCCTGCTGCGAGCACAACGGGTGGTCGTGTCCGTTGGTGGTGACCGCCTCAAATTCCCGCAGCATACGAGCGACGTCGTTTCTGTCGTCTTTCGTCAAAACCTCGTCAGGGTCGCACAAACGACCGACAGTAGCAATCTTGCAAAGTTCAAAGCTCTTCTCCGGGTGCGGATAGGTCGCTACTGTCCAGTGGCGCGATTGCGCTCGACTTATTGCGATTAGCAGCAAGAGACAAATGACAACTAAGAAATTCTTGGTTGGAATCATTCGATAGCAGAAGCAACCACAGCGTAGTCGCGGTCGCGTCGCGATGTTGTGAGGAGACGTGAGGGCAGTCAGCTGCCCGGCCTCTGTAAGCCTTGTGGCCCTATGTAGTGCAAAGCAAACTGCACAGCGCAAACAAGGTGACATCATACACAGTTGGTGTAGAAACTTGGCGACAATCAGGTAGGTACGGTTGTTGGCTAACCGTCTATCTACCTCCCCCTCCTCCTTCTTTGCTTCAGCTTCATATTCCTCCATCCAGCAATTCGTTGTCAAATCTCAGTCGCCGTATGTCGCACACGAACAAAACATAGTTGTGATGCAAAGTGTGAAAAAGTTAGCAGTTCCCCGCCGAGCGGCGCTCCCATTCCGCACGCCCTATTCATCACTCACCATGGGTACACGGGGAGCGACTAGTGAGCAGTCAAAATAGTAGACCCTACCTGTACTGATGCAGTAAGCAACCGTACAATGGACAGCGAAACATTTCAGAGTGTGGCGCTGCATGGTTGCACCAATGAGTCTCTTTTGTGCAAACCCCCTGCGAAACGCTGCAAAAGTAGTAAGCATCCACCTGCGAGACCACAAAAGGTGCTGTCAACAAGAAGCTGTCGGAAATGCACCTTCGTCAGTGCCATCATAGGACTTGCGCTTATCTTATTGACTACGGCGATCTTGATTTGGATTGGCGTTCATAATCCTACTGAAAGTTCTAAAGATAGTTCTTCAACAATCTCTGGTTCAGAGATAGCTGGCCCCAGAGCGGAGGCACTGAAAGGTTGCTTCAGTTAGTCCACAAGCACCTTTCACTATCATGTACAAATGAGATTTCAGAGAATCGAAAGCTTCCAAGGTGCTCAAAAGAGGGACTTCGACGGCGCCGATGGTCGATCGACGTTCGAAATGGCGCATTCACCGGCGAAACGTCTGACGGAGACGGCATTCACATAGGTGGGACGGCGACACTGCTCTGCTTAGCCAATCACCGACTGCAGGAAGGAAACTCCAAGCAGACAGTCAACTGCAGTCTCAGTCCAAACGGCTTCCACGGCCTCTGGTCTCTAATACGACCCTGCAAGCCGGAAGGTATAGCAAAACCAGGATTTGATAAGATTGTTGGTGGTCGATCATGCATAACGTATCGAGGTGCGGCCATTCTGATAATCAGTGGTCAACTGGAAGGCGAGGGAGTGACGTCGTCCATTCTGGCGCTGGACCTGACATCTGGCACTATTAGCACCTGGAAACGGGCCAGTATGGAGTCGCCATCATGGCATCTGCTGGCAGAGAGGCTGACATGTGGCAGCATCGTTATCGTCGACGGTTGGCCAAACAGAGTGGAAAGTCTACGATTGAGTGGCGACGACGGCCACTTTGAAACAATGCCACAGCTCAACCAAGACCGCTCGAACGCCGCTGGAGCACTCCTTGGTATGACTAGCAACTCCCTGCTCCACACTGATTGCATAGCAATCTACTAACAAACGTGCCTGCCTCCACCAGGAAGCCAGTTCCTTGTCTGCGGAGGAGGGCCCGCGAATTCTGTTCTCGACACTTGCGAGCAACTGTCGCCATCCACCCACCAGTGGACCACGCTGGGCGCCAAAGTTCCTCACTCGGTCATGGACGCTGCAGCGGTTTCCTACGGGGACCATCTCTATCTTCTCGGAGGCAACGACGGAGCGGTCGCCACGCCATTCTTTCAGCGACTGGACGGCGCCACTGGGAGCTGGAGGGTTCTCAGTGACATGATCACTCCCAGGGAAGGCCTCAGGGCGGTGGTCACGGACAGCCTCTGGGGGCAGAGCATTGTAGCCTGCGGCGGATGGAATGATGGCAAAGTGCTCTTCTCCTGCGAGCAGTTCGCGCTAAACAATGACGACAACGACCGCAACGGGCGATGGCACATCTTCCCTCCCATGAGGACCAGAAGGATGCACCATGGATTGGTCTATGTGGCGACGGGCGAGTGGAGCGGAGCGATCTACGCCATCGGAGGGTGGAATGGCAAAGATAATTCCGAGACAATCGAACGCTGGGACAGACTCACGGACCAATGGACTGAGTTGACAACCAGAATGCCGAAAGGAAGGACTGCGTTCGCTACGGTGGTGTACTGAGGCGCAAGTGAGGCGACATCAGGTCGTGATACGGTACAATTGTATTAGACAGTCAGTAGCAGTGCAATGAATAGAAAATCAATGGCGGCTCGCTACACGGAAATTGGCAGATCAAATCCGTAGCACTTCTTCCAAATGATTTCGAACGCCGGCCTTATGTTCGGCTCGCCGCTTTTGTCGATACAGTACGCCTCTTCCTCCTCCGAGTGGCCAGCCTGAATTTGCCGTACTGTAGTTATCGTACATGAGAGAACATCTCTTCCCAGAGTCACACACTCCAGTAGTCCAGCACAGTGCACTGCCATAACCGGAACTCACTTGAATGTGCCTACGGCAATGCGAGGCTGAGGGGAAGTGCAGCGTGGGGCAGTTTGAGCAGTGGAAAGGCTCCTTCCCGCCCATGTGGCCGACAAAGGCGTGACGCCGCATCTCCCTCTCAGCGACCACTCTGTCGTCTGGACAGGAGCGACACTCCACTGAAACGTTCCGGAGCTGCGACGCCTCCTCATCTTGGAACTCATCCTCATTCCCCTCTCCTTCTAGCGACTCGTCCGACCCTGCGGTCTCAGAATCGACAGTCGTCTGCAAAGCAGTTGAATAGCCAACAGTGCACCGGCTAAGCCGCAGCTGAGTTTGGTGTGTTGTTGGCTGCGCAAACCTACTTGATCACTATCCATCTGCTCTTCACTGCCAACTGACGACATTTCAGGAGAAGACTGCGTCCCATCTTCTGGAGGCGAAGGAAGCTGAGTTGACTCAGGGACGGAAGTAGTGGCATTGCTTGCGGCGCCGCTGTCAGTGGACATCTGGTTAGCACTTTCAGATCCAAAACAGCGGCGCAACTCTTCGATACAGTTCTTGTCGGTGAGCAGTTTGTCCACCACAACATCATCAGACGCTTTGTCGTGAGCGGCCTGTGAAGTAGAGCGTCGACGACGTCTTAGTGTCCATAAACCACTGACGCTTGGTGAGCGCCAGGCATCACATACCGTAAATCCTCCAATAAGCGCCCTGGGCGCTTATTTTTTCAACCCACCTCTAGGAGGGGCGCTTATTGGAGGGGGGGCGCTTATTCGAGGGGGGGCGTTTATTAACTCGACCCCTCAGGAGTGCCAAAATTTCACCAAAATTCCCCGTTGTTGACACATTTTTGCGCACATCTGCACAAATTTTAGACTGAAACACTACAGCTTTTGATCAGAATACCTCCAATTAGTAGTAGTGCTGTCATATGTAGCCAAAACTTGTGTTAGGAATGGTCACAGAGCACATATTGTAGTGCTAGTACTGCTGGTACTAACAAAAGGTGGGCGCTTATTGGAGGGGGGGCGCTTATTTTCTCAACCTCCCTCTAGGAGGGGCGCTTATTGGAGGGGGGCGCTTATTCGAGGGGGGGGGCGCTTATTGGAGGATTTACGGTATGTATGATCCGACCAGACCATTCGTGTTGTAGGTGATCATACGGAAGTATGTACCTTGAGGTGCCTCATGGTGTTCTCGTATCTGGTGAAGTCTCTGTTGCAGAGGGCACAGCTGAAGCGCTTGACCTCCAGGTGTTGACTAAAGACGTGGCTCCATCGGTATTTGGCAATCGTTTCGCCGCAGAGATTGCATTTCATGCAACTGGCTGCTTGCTGCTGAACGGGTGTGTACAACACGATCATAGGCCAATGAGTGTGAGAGAGCAGTATTCTAGAACTTCAATATACAGTACACACATTTCCAACATCTGGGACTGTGAGCGAATTCTTAAACAATTGGCGAATCTACTACCAAACAATGCTCCCACCGTGTCAGATTTAGAGCTGTCTTTTGCCTCTTTTAAGTCTCTCCCAAAGCAGTTGCGGAATAGCTGGCGGTACAACTCGTCCGCGTAGTACTTGTCGCTTATGAAGTCCGACGGTTCTTTCGCGTGGCGAGCCTACAATGACAACATATGAATGTATGTGCGTACATCCAAATGTTGCCTGGAATGGAGTGTAATGGGGGCCGTCTACCGGGTCTGTCGAGACTCCAGCACTCCCCTCCACAGCACGCTGTGCAAAAGCTGACGAAGTCATACTTGCACACATGACTAATGTCTTCACGCCTCGGATGCAAAAATTCAATACTCTATCTCAACCCACGCGCAAGTGCGAGCGCGAAACGCAAGATCGGTCGCGGTTACTTCTCCTCCTCCTGGAGGCCATGGCCATGGAGAAGAAGGGCGCCATCAGCAGAAGCATGATTGAGAATCCAAATTTGATTGCTCACTACGCAAGACTGGTGCAAGCTGTTTTAAAGTTGCCCCTACGTCATTTTGAAGCTTTTGTGTTTCAAATGCTACCTCACCAGCCGTAGTAGAGTGTTCAACGCGCGAGCCGCAGCGGCGCAAAGGTGACAGGTGACGCGGCCGTCAAATTTGACCGATTGTGCGTTTCGCGCTCGCATTTGCATGACTACCACGTGTGCAAGTACGACTTCGCCAGCTTTTACACAGCGTCCTGTGGAGAGGGTGCTAGAGTTTCGAAAACCCGGTACATGACTACATGGCAGGCCAGCTTTGGGATTGCCAATTGTCAAGAGCCAATGCAGGCAGTGTGAATACAGTGGTACAACTCGCCATGATGTGCATTCTGGCGTGGACGCGGTCGTGGAAGGTTCTGTCGCAAAGGGTGCAGCGGAATCGCTGCGTCCCAAGGTGGCACCGTAGAACGTGGCGTCGTTTAGCGTCGGCGCAAGTAAGATTGACCGGCCGGTCGCACAGCCTGCAAAGGGCCTCCTTCGTCGTCGGTCGTCGCTGCCGGCAGCCGAGCAGCTTGTCCCAATCGTGGGGACGACGATAGCACTGCGGCAACAGAGCGACAGCTATTTCACCGGCATTTGACCACACAGACAAATATTTTCTGCGGTAACGATGGCGACCAACCGAATTAATAACAGTGCCGTCGCCCTTCTTTTTGGGGCCGTTTGGATTTCCAAAGCAACGGCGCAGCTCCTCCCGGTAGGACCGATCCTCGTACAGTCGATCCCAGACGTATTCCGAGTCCGTTAGTCCGTGCCGAGCCTAGAGACGACGCTTCAACGTTTATCAGACACTGGCGAGTGCACCGTGTACGGTAGCTAGGTATAAATTACCTCGAGGTGCTTCATCATTGGCGCGAAATCACTGCAACTCCTCTCGCAGAGGGTGCACTGCAGACGGCCGCTCCTCAGGTGTCGGGCGAAGATGTGGCGGGCTCTCGGGTCACTGGCGGCAGACACGCTCTCCCCGCAAATATTACAAGGGCTTCTCTTGATTCGGTCGCTGTCGAGATGTCGTTTCTGCATTGCTGGCGATTGACGTGGTTCTTGCTCTTCAGATATCTGATGTTTTATTGCAGCGCCATTCTCTGACCCTAGCGACGACTCCAGTGCTGGAGGGGCGCTTTCACGCCGACGTTTGTTCTGTAACAGACAACTGCAACAATGTGAACCGTGTTACAGTATCTGCCATAACCTCAAAATATTTGGTTAACGCGGTCTGCATCGCGCCCAGTGAAAGTCCACCAAATCAAGCCACCGCTGATTGGGTGCTTCACCTTGGAACCAATCAGCGTTGATTTGACAGCGGCAAATGCCATCTAATAGGTGGACTTTCACTGGGCGCGATGCAGACCGCGTTAACAAACCATCTCAAACGAATTAAATTGATATCTTGAACAAGGTCAAGAAACGCGCACCTTCGAAGCAACGTCGTCCGATTCGGGCAACGATGATTTTTTTCTCCACTCGGCTATTCTCTTGCTACCCCAGCACTTGGCCAGCACAGGTTTGAACTCAGGCAGTGCGGTGCGGTCCGTGGTTTCAATCGACTTGTTGGGATGGGCGCTCTGTAGTGTCAGTGCACACCTTCCTTGACGAGAATCACTGTGTACTGCAGTAACAGTTTGAACTGAGTCATCTGTCACCAACCCAAGAATGTTCCCAGAGCTTCTGAATGCTCCTGAAGCCTCGCTGGCAGTGGCCGCAGTGGAACCGGTAGCCGTTCTCGTCCATGTGGTTCAACGCGTGCACCACGAAGTTGTCCGCCCGACTGATGGACTTGCCACATTCCTGGCACTGGGCTGGCCAAGTGGCACCCTTCTGAAACGGAGCGCGCGTCATGTTTGACGGAAGATCAATATGTACTTTGCACGGCAGCGACTTCAGTGACAAGAAGCTACTGCGACAGCGTCGCTGTGTCTCAAAGTCGGACCTGCAGAGCATACGTGTAAGCTCCAACCGGCCAGGGGGGGGGGGGGGTCGGGGGGGAGGGGTATAGGACCCCTCAGGGGGGGGGGGGGGTCTGAGGCCCCTGGAGGGGGGTCAAATGACCTAAAAATTTTGCTAAAAAAGTACCAGAAAATAAGAAAATTTTGCAAAAATAGGCCAAAAAGTGCCATAAATCGCTTAATTATGGTAAAAAATGTATGTGTCCAAAATATAGCGCCGCAGCCTAAAATTGTGCATTTTTCAAGCCCCGCAGGCTAAATTTTTGCCATTTTTATGCGCCGCAGGCGAAAATTTTTGAAATTTTAGGGGAGGGGGGTCTTTTGGGGAAGGCGGGAAGGGGGTACCTGGGGGGGTATGGGGGGGGGTACACTTTCGGCTAGGGGGGGGGCCCACCCCCCCCCCCCCCCCCCCCCCCCCCCCCCCCCCCCCCCCCCGGTTACACGCAGAGGTCAAAAGGTTCACAGAAACTCGCCAGGCAAGCTGCCCAATCATCCGAACCACCGGGCTGCCCTTCTGTGGCATCTTCGTCCGATTCGTTGGAGTCTTCGCAGCCACGCTGAACAGAGCCACCTTTTGTCACCGGTTCAGGAACACATTTACATAGCAGAATTCTAACTGGTTGTTCCGAAGCGAATAGGCAATGGCAGATATGTGAATTGTGAAGGAGCTCAAGCTGTAAACGGAATTCAAAGGTGCTCATTACGGACACTGGGGGGGGGGGGGGGGGGGAGGGGGATGTGCGATTACCCCCGCTATGCTAAGACAATTCGTAACATCAACCTCTTCAGAAAAGGAGTTTGCACCACTTCCGCTCTCTTCGCAGACGTCATTGACTCCGGAAAGGACGCCGCTATAGAAGATCCGCTCGACTTCGCCGCTGAACCTGACGCGCTTCCCGACGGGGCGGGCTCGCCTCTTGTTGTCGCCGTTCCTGACATCGAGACGACAAGTGTCGTCCTGAAAATCGGACCATTTGTAATATGTAAATCGTTATTTGAAAATCGGACAACAAATAAGACTAATTCGTGGAATTCTGCTGTACGTTGAAAGGTCCAGCCCCGTCGACTCCAGACTTCTCGGTACTACTTGGGCTTCTGAGCTTCTCCATCGCTACACTAACTGGCTGCGCCTCAAATGATTGAAGAGCGGGTGTCGCCGTTTGCAACGGCTTATCGTCTGATTAGATTCTCCAGATGACGCCGAGAAGCCAAAGTGGGGCGCCAAACAAGCGACATCATGTTGACAAAATGAACAGAAATGCTTAGACGCGATAATACAATTTAGTGCGCCCAAGCGAGTTGCACGACACGGAAGCCAGCCGAATTACGGGATCTCCACTTGCCCTCTTCTTATCATGTGTGTACCTAGGTCTATAGTACATGTCACAGGCGATGGCCGTCTTCAGTCAATGCCCGTCTAGACGGCCATCGCCTGATGCGTCAGTCAATCCCCGTCTAGACGGCCATCGCCTGGTCGATCAGGCCGCGGTCGGCTAGACGGCAATCGCCTGATGCGTCAGGCGATGACCGTCTTTTCGTTCTCTGTTCTAGTTTATTCCGACACAGTATATCTCTTTGAAATCAGGCTATGCTTAGGCTCGCTCTGCGCCCACAATGCACAAGAGTCAGTCGGCGTCGCAGTCTGGCGGGTCGAAGCTTAGGCTTAACGCGACCGACGACCGACTTCAGGGCGCGCGGAGCGCGCCCTGAAGTTGGTGGTCGCGCTAAGCCTCAGCTGAGACCCGCCAGGCGCGACGCCGGCCGAGTTTTAGTGCAAACAGCAAGTGGAATAAAGATTCCTCCATCTACTTCACCTCCTGCTCAGGCCGGCCGTGCCCCTTCCCTCTGCTATCGCCCACGACAGCTTTCACTTTGAAGACGGCGATTGACTGGTCCATCAGGCGGTGGCCGTCTTTTCGAGCAGAAGACGGCCATCGCCTGACGCACCAGGCGATGGCCGTCTTTTCCCAAGGAAGACGGGGATTGACTAACGCAACAGGCGATGGCCGTCTGGACGGCCATCGCCTGAAGACGGGCATTGACTGCAACATACATACCAAACTCAGCGGCCGGTACTGCGACGACATGCGTATATCAATCGCTATATGTCGTATTTCAGCACAAGTTTCAAAAGAGTGTCACTTGCACGAGAAACTCGCAAGATTAACCTCATTCAAATCATGATCATATAAAATCAACCGCCATTCAATGGATCACTGCAGGCGCAAGCAACTCTCCAATGCTACTACAACTTGTCAAGCATGACAGCAACAACAGCATGACATAATGCTAACGATGAGGCCGGCAGCATCTTTGGAATCACGATCACGTCGATTTGCGCATCTCGATTCCGTGAGCTAGTCTCAAGTGACGCCATTGCTGTCCAGTTCCTCTGGCGCGACTATGTCGTTTCAGAGTCTTGGAACACAGCTGGCACTCAAGCAGTTGTCCGTCCGCCAGGGTCTTGAAGTAGTTCCACACTTTGCTGGTCAACCGCACGAGTCGCTTCCCTTCTTGGGCCTTCCGCCCCAGTTGAGTTGTATTCGAAAGAGGCAGTAGCTTGAGTGGCGCGTCTGAATGGCGCAAACCACTCATGGTTTGCCGGTATGAGCGGAATGCAGAGTGATTAAAATTAACATACCCAAGTCGCCAAAGCATGTCCGCAAGACGTGTCTGTGGGTCTCTACGAAGTGGAGCTCGCAGTTGGAGTCGTAGACGTATCGGTCGCACTCCGAGTCGTCGTCGAGACCGTGCGCCGCCCGAATGTGCCTCCGTACGATCCAACGCCGATGCCAGCTGCAGTTGCGCAGGCCGCAGTAGTCACAGCGGAAGCGCGCTTCGTCCATATGTTTGAAACACTGGAAAATAGGGTTGCGTACACATGTTTAGCTTAGGAGCGCACAGTAGAACCGCCTGATTTGGACTCACGTGCTCCTTGGCGATGCTGAGAAGCCTTCTCCGGTCTCCCTTCGTCTCAGCCAAACTCCGCCGGAAGTTGCAAGCCCGACAGAAGATGCCTTTGTCCAATCTCGAGTTCAGCTGAAGAAGCAAATGAAAACTCTTCTCATTAGGCCACGCATAGACGATCATTCGCCGTACGTCTTTCTCAGCAGTCGGCTTCGGGACGGTTTCCTTTCGCGGCGCCTTCTCCTTGAGACTTAGGGAAGACTCGTCATTCGAGTCAACTCGCGCCGCCGAAGGTCGCTCGCCAAAGCATAGTGTCAGTAGAGCGTCGCACTTGCTGTCGGAAGTGGTTCCCTGTAGAGAAAAGGCAACTAATTGAGTTGAGCATAGCAACGGCGATTGCCACTGGTTGCAGTGGCTATGCGCACACTGTACCTTCAGGTGGACCTCAGCCACATGCAATCGGCGATCCACACAGTTCACCATGGCGTTACACAGTCGACAGGTGGATACAGTCGGCGAAGTAATGCCGACTGAAGCTGAAAGTATTGTGACACCGAGTTCTTGACACCACTGATCGAACGAGCATCCTGTACAAGCTGCTAGTAACATAGTACACGAACGCGCTGACGCCTCGACGTGTGACATATTGGGAGGATGTTTCGCTTTCTTGTGGCCATCAGCATCTTGGCTGGCTTCGCCACGCTTGCTAGCTGGCCTTGTCAGTTTTGTGTCCGGTTCCAAGTCGATCAGTACCAGTGACTTTACGTCGGGTTTGAGTTCGGCATTTGTAGCCGGCGTGCTAAAAGACGACACAATGGTCCAAGTAGACGCAGTGGTGTACGAATGCCGTACTGATTACAACGCCACGAACCTCGAGTGCTCCATTCTGCTCGGTGGGCACTGCTGCTGAAGCCAGGGCAATACTGGTGGATGCTGCTCGAAGGACTGAACTGACTGCTGGGGGTGCCAGACGGTTGCTGCGCCAGTCTCAGCCACTGCATGGTACTGGAAAAGAAGCTTGTGAATTGTGAAAGCTCCATTTGCTGTTAGCGAAATGAGAGTACTGGAGGTCGACATTTTGATTGTCTATGGGCTGGCTTGTAGCCACTGCGGTCTCCATGGCAGCCGTCACGCCATTGTCAGGGCCTCTCTGGGACATCTGAAGGCTCCGTTGCAGGGTCATGTGGAAGAAGCGCTCCAGGTCGGCCATCTGCTCGTCTCTGTAGTCGACTCGTGGCGCCAGCAGAGGGTGGTGAAGCTTCAGATGGTCCTTGATCCACTTCTCGGTTGGGGCAACGAAGCCGCAGTGGGCGCAACCATCGGGTCCATAGAAGCGGGCGCAGTGAGAAGAGGCGATGTGCCACTCTAGGTCCCTTTCAGTACCTGAAGTTGTGAGAAAATGCGAATTTCGCTTCACCACCACTACTCGGTTAGGGACTTATGAATGCGAATGGCACTTCATAGAGGCGATACGCAGAGACGAAACAGCGGCGCAGGGTGACTAAAGCCTGGCTCACACCAAACGCGCAGTAAGCCTGCAGTAAGAAAAAGTATTACGAAATAAGAATTAATAACTCCTTACTTCTTATTTCGTAGTATTATTTCTTACTGCGGGCTTACTGCGCGCTTGGTGTGAACCAGGCTTAATAGAAACTCATTCTAGTTTCAGTTTCAGTTCAGATTCTGACGCTGGACGAGTTTCAATTTCAGTTTCAGTTGTGCCACCTCCTGAGTTTCAGTTTCAGTTATTCAGGGTTTAAATGCCACAATGTTTTTTCGCCGCGCCCCAGCGCGGCGAGTATATATAAGGACGCTATTGTCCGTTCGTGTGTGTGTGTGTGTCTGTCTGTGTGTCTGTGTGTGTCACAAAACTAGACATGACGGTTAGTGCCACTGCCACCCAATGGAGTCGAATGCGCTGAGTAACGTGCCGTTGTCCGTTTCTGTTGCTAATTTCGCTATTTCGAGATATTTACCATTAAAATATAAAAATGTCAAAAATGACACTTTTATTGGCAAGTCGTATCGGCAAAGTTTTTGCTGAAATGGAAAGGGCATAAGACGCGATGAATTTGTGACATAGTTTCGGATTTTAGAATTCACGAAATTAGGGATATTTTCAAGGGTTTTGTCAAAATTCCCAAATTTCGACAATTTCAAACGGCATAAATTTCAAGACTTCTTTGCACCGGTGTATCGAGCATAGTCTGCCAAGTATTTAGCAAATAGTTTCAGAGATTATAATTAACGAAATTAGGTATATTTTCAAGGGTTTTGTCAAAATCCCCAAATTTCGACAATTTCAAACGGCTTAAATTTCAAAACTTCTTTGCACCGATGTATCGAGCATAGTCTGCCAAGTATTTAGCAAATAGTTTCAAATTTTATAATTAACGAAATTAGGGATATTTTCAAGTGTTTTGTAAAAATTCCTAAATTTCGACAATTTCAAACGGCATAAATTTCAAAACGTCTTTGCACCCTAGCATAGTCTGCCAAGTATTTAGCAAATAGTTTCAGAGATTATAATTAACGAAATTAGGGATATTTTCAATGGTTTTGTCAAAATTCACATATTTCGACAATTTCAAACGGCTTAAATTTCAAAACTTCTTTGCACCGATGTATCGAGCATAGTCTGCCAAGTATTTAGCAAATTGTTTCAATTTTTATAATTAACGAAATTAGGGATATTTTCAAGTGTTTTGTAAAAATTCCCAAATTTCAACAATTTCAAACGGCATGAATTTCAAATCTTCTTTGCACCGATGTATCGAGCATAGTCTGCCAAGTATTTAGGAAATAGTTTCAGAGATTATAATTAACGAAATTAGGGATATTTTCAAGGGTTTTGTCAAAATTCCCAAATTTCGACAATTTCAAACCGCTTAAATTTCAAAACTTCTTTGCACCGATGTATCGAGCATAGTCTGCCAAGTATTTAGCAAATAGTTTAAAATTTTATAATTAACGAAATTAGGGATATTTTCAAGTGTTTTGTAAAAATTCCTAAATTTCGACAATTTCAAACGGCATAAATTTCAAAACGTCTTTGCACCCTAGCATAGTCTGCCAAGTATTTAGCAAATAGTTTCAGAGATTATAATTAACGAAATTAGGGATATTTTCAATGGTTTTGTCAAAATTCACATATTTCGACCGGGCACAGCATGTACCGGGCATAGTCTGCCAAGTATTTAGCAAGTAGTTTCAGATTTTAGAATTTAAGAAATTAGGGATATTCTTAAGGTTTTCTCTAATATGGCAAATTTCGACATTTTTAAATGGCTAGTATTTAGCAAGGTTTTTCTATGGATGTGTCCGGCAACGTTTGTTTTTGCCATATATTCGAACTAAAACTGCATGAGGCAATTGTGATTACTGTGCGGTTCTGCAATCTGCAACAACGGGACCGTAGCCGTCCGCATTTGTGACCCAAAAGAAAAGGGCGTCGTCCCATTTAGACCCTCTTCATTCCAAAGTGAACCTGCGGCGAACATTCCTGATCCATTTATGGATCAGTACCCACCAATGCACCTTACAGGCATCGATTGCCCAAGTATGAGACAAACTTTCTTTGGAAAATCAAGGTAACTGCGGCGAAACTCCACGAAGAAATGCTCAACTTTCTATTCTGACACACTATGGAATATACTCTTCAAATGCCCGAAACACTATGCGATGCCAATCAACCATCATCGGGTACCCAGTTTTTACTCTAAGCTTGTTCGTCAAAACCGACACTGTTAATATTTTGTGAAATAAAGAGGGAGTTTGAAATCTTGACATGCCCTTTAATCAGATGTATCAATATTTTATCCAAATATTAAGCTGTTGTGAAATCTTTTAGAACTCTATGAAATAATGACGATATCTAGCAAAATTTCGCATTCAAATAACTGGATTTAATCTGCGAGTTTCAGTTCAGTTAGGGCCTGGCAGTTTCAATTGTTTTACTTTCAGTTAACTGATTGTAACTGAAACTGAAACTAGTTCTATTTGCCACCCTGCAGCGGCGGCCACTAGCTACATAGGTATTGTGCATATGAGAGACAGCAAGAGGCAGAGAACTGTGCATGTAGGTATGTATGTACTGCTAGAGGTATTCTGCTCACCAATGAAGGAGCCGCACTCGCAGCGGCAGTCAAAGCTGGTCATTGCGCCTGTGATTTGAAAAGCAGCAACTGCCCACAAACTTTCAATTCTTCTCAATGATTTCGTTTGACTTGGCGCAGGTGTGGCATTGACAGAAGGAGTATGCAATGATGCCACATCGCGCTTATTTATCGTCGCCCCATTATCTCGTTGGTGATGCTCAAGTCGAATCACGAACGCGTCACTCGCAGTACAGCTCGCCGGGAGTTCACCACTTGGGTGATCCTGTCAGGTCATCTTGTCATTATATCTTGACACCTGCCGTCTTTATCGGCTTGTTGAGCTTTTGCAAGGGTCGGTGCTTGGCTTGACGAGCTTGACAAGCGACAACGACTTGATTTACTGAGACTGCAAAAGCGTTACAGACACGGTCATATTATAGCGCATAGTGCATATTGCGATGTGCGAACCAGTTCGGAAAAGAAGTCTGCAGTTTGGCTGCGCAAGAACCCTTCCAACGATTACGCTGATGCAACGCACAAAATGGGCACTGAATTAGAGACATGGTTTATCCTAGGTTTGTATCCTCAGTGGCACGGACGAATGGTGATGGTGGTCAGTGGTGCGAACGGTGGGCGCCTCAGACTTGTCAACGACAGTTCGATCGCTTTGCTTTGTTGTCAATGCATTTCCCTCTCAGCCTTCGGAAGTCTTGAGGCCGGCATGTCTTCAGGTGATCCCACATTTCCTGCGTCGAGTTGCCGATGGGACGTCGAGCCTTCCACGGGCACGAGTGGCAGGCGGTGAGGCCACTGGAGGCGTCCAGTGTGAAGAACTGCCATACGGGACTTCGCCCCGCCACAGGCCTTTCACAAATCGACCGCCTCTTTGCAACTGAAAAGCGTTTCCCTGAATGAACAATTCAAAACGCCCGGTTTAAATTGGAATGAACAAAATATCGCATTCAATGGTAGATTTTGGCGTGGCGAACCAAAAACCTGAGCGGATGAACAAAACTGGCTATGTAGCAAACGAGACTCTGGTAACGCAGTACAGTGTCTACTTCCGTGTGACACTCCGGGCAACTGTCGTCAACCATTCAGAAGTGCAGTCTACATACTAGCCGAAAAGAAGGAACCTACAGTACAAACCACAGTAGGTCGGGAAGAGGCGTCGGGCCACTCGTTCGAGCTCCTCTCGAGCTTGATCGCGCATGCTGACGTCCACAAGGGACGCCTTACTGCCGGCCTCTGTCACTTCAGCGGCGTGACGTCGACTCAGGTGCCAGTACAAGGTGACAGGCAGCCAGCCGGCCCTTTCCGTGAAACACACCTTGCAGCGGAGCAGCTTCCGAGGAAAGTGGCGCTCTAGGGCGGCGTGGTTGAGAATCATGTCCAACGGCGTGTCCGGCTTGAGTATCGAAGGGCACTCGGCGCAGCGGTGGCCGACCACCGCCTTCTTTGAGGCTTCATCCGGCGTCAGAAGTGCGTCCCTTCCTGGAAAGCAGCGTCAAACGCTTCCGACGAAGAATGAGTACTGCTACGTTCAGTTCCTTCAGATGTGTATTGTTCACTTGCCATCCGATAGCGGCACCAACTGCGGGGCCTCAGCTTCAGCGCTTGCAAATGGCTGGCGTGGCGAGAGGTCTCGGTGAGAAGACTGGACGTCAACAGCGATTAGCGACTCATCTGGGAAACGGTGTAGTCAAAAGCCAAAAGTAGCTTACACAAAGTGAAATTGTACCAGGTAACTCGCAACACCTGCACGATTACAGACCCACCTGCAGAGGCTGAAGCGTCCTTTTCCGGCGACTCATCGTCCAGCGCAATTACTTCTACATCTGCTTCGCTGTT
Source organism: Linhomoeus sp. GSCO2_2 (assembly GCA_030248115.1). NCBI lineage: Eukaryota > Metazoa > Nematoda > Chromadorea > Monhysterida > Linhomoeidae > Linhomoeus > Linhomoeus sp. GSCO2_2. Next base: position 1,244 of record JASAMZ010004866.1, on the reverse strand, counting down.
CACACCTTTGCCGACCGACGGTGCAGGGTTGCTGTTGGTGTAATAGCAGTCAACGCGAAAAGGCGAATGCGAACAATAGAATCGAATCACACCTGATAGTGGGGAATTGGAGCGACGGTGGAGGCCTGTATTCAGGCGGATCTAGCCAATTTCTTTCTCGTCGTTTCTTCGCTGCTATCGACTGCATTTGGCAGAGCCGCTGTTCAGGGACTGGCGCGGTGATGGAAACCTACAGTATACACGCATGATCGAACATTTCACATTTACCTCTTTCTTCGGCATCAGTTACCTGGTCTGAGTAGCAGTTGTACTGGCCAATCGGGAGTATCCAACCATACTGACCAACAGGAGCTGGTGTTTGCTGGAGGTGTGGTGGTGGCCGCGAGAGAGGCAATGCCCTCTGAAGTGTCATCTGGAAAAAGTGCTGCATGTCAGTGAACTCCTCGTGGCGGTGGTCGACCAGCGCCCTCTGCTGCGGATGGCAGCTCTTCAGATGTTCCTGAATCCACTTCTCTGTAGGCGCCTGGAAGGAACAGTGGCCGCAGCCGTAGGGTCCATAGAAGCGGCCGCAGTGCTTGTCGGCTATGTGCCACTCCAGGTCGCGCTCATTTTCTGAAACGTATAATTGTATCATCGGGACCTCTGTAACCTCTGGGACAATCACAGTCGAACCCGCGAAGCAGCCGCATTCGCAGCGGAAATCCATCTTCCTGAAGTTCTCGTCAATGTATGGCCGTGATCTGACTTAGTTACTACTGCTGAGTTGCGGACGAAAGAGACAGGCTGGGGAGTGCAAGAACCCGAGCCCAAGATTCAAATGGTGTCCGAGCCTGGGAACGAACCTGCCGGTATCGTGCTCCTGTCAAAAAGGAGGGGGGTACCAATGAAGATCTGAAGAGCTGTGGGTCCGCCTGTGGAGTCCTGCCAAGCATCCATGTGCTTGCTGCCGTCCAGTCTAGCCGTCCGGTGCTGCCGTTCAGTCCTGCCGCCCTGTCAAGTCCAGCTGCTGCGTCGCGTCTGTCCTGTCAAGCCGTTGGGACGCCGCCCAGGCGTCCAGTCCAGTGAGCCGTTGGGACGCCGCCCGGCGTCCAGTCCAGTGAGCCGTTGGGACGCCGCCCAGGCGTCCAGTCCAGTGAGCCGTTGGGACGCCGCCCACGGCGTCCAGTCCAGTGAGCCGTTGGGACGCCGCCAGGCATTGCCAGTCCAGTGAGCCGTTGGGACGCCGCCCCAGGCGTCCAGTCCAG
>JASAMZ010004865.1:0-30229 GCA_030248115.1 Linhomoeus sp. GSCO2_2 | reverse complement strand
TAGCTTCCAGTGGTTACGTACGTGTTGGCTGCTGTATTTACGCAATCAACGCGAAGGTCACAGTCATCGTCAGAGGTAGCGGAAGGAAGGAAGCATGGTAGGTAATATGGCCCCCATTAGTATGGCTACAATGCCTACGTCAACAAAAGAAACCCTTCACACTGTCTGTGCAGATTTGTTCGCGTGCGTGCTGAGCTCCAGTCGACTCTACGTCGTCAGATTGTAGGTACACACACACGTACGAGCTTCGTATCAGACGGTAAACGGCACCGTCCCTAACTCAATCATTGTATGTACATAGGTTGTTGCACTGTTGTCTGCGAGTTCGTCCGACTTCAACTTGTGCGAGTGGGAGGAGCTTCAGAGATGGTGGGGAGGGGGGGGGGGGGGCTGGGAAGGGGGGATGGGGGAGGGTGCCCCCTAGTAGGCACATGAGAGAAGTTACCTATCTTGCACTCTCCACGCCACTATTCCCCCGAAGACCTAATAGAAGAACTCGCCGGACTAATTACGGAAAGCCGACGTCAAATGGCTTCCTTTGTTCCAGGAGTCGCTATAAATACGGTCTCGACAATACACATGTCTTGACATCATATCATTTTGTTCCAATGTATCAAGCCATGAACCGCACCACTGACGAAGGCCTCAGCGCCCCAGTTGCCATCTATGTGGCAGCTTCCAGTGCCACAAATCTTCTTGGCGTCACCCTTAACATTCTTGTCCCAATTTTGACAAAGCTCGAATTCGGCTCTCTGGGGGACTACAAGTATTTCGTGGCCAATTTGGCAGCTGTAGACCTTTGCCTATCGCTCGGTGGCATTTTAATCTCGCTATCTCTCCTCTACAGACATTCAGTGGTCAATTTCGTCGCTGGCTATTTGGCGAACTCTACTCAGTTGCTAATGTCCCTCCCACTAGTGCCAGTGGTTGTGAACCGACTAATCGGAGTGTCCTTTCCAAAGGTCTATGACAAACTGTTTCCGCCCCTGGCCATATTCTTTAGCTGCCTGCTGGCAGATCTGCTGCCACTGGCGGTGGCGCTGCCATGCGGCACGCTTTATGGCACCTACAACTTGAGAATTGGAGAGAGGGGCTTCGTGAGCACAGTGGAGTATAGAGGAGAAGGTTTCAATCCAGTTTGTGGATTGTTCGACGCGTTTGGGGGGGGGGGGGGAGATAGGGGGGGGGGGGCGAGGGGGGTTACACCCCCCTGGAAATTTTTACCGCAGAACCCCCCCCCCCCCCCCCCCGCCCCCTTACCCAGAGGAAACCCGAAAAAATAAAAAAAATTTACCAAAATTGGTCCAAAATTGGTCAAATTTTTGCCTCCGGCGCTATTTTTGCGTATTTTTGGCCATTTTCTATGAAATTCGTGCCATCATAGAGCAAAAATAGCTAATTTTTGGCACTTTTTGGTACATTTGTCTACCCTCCCCCCCATTTTGAGCCGATCAAGAAACGGATTCCTGATCCGGAGACCCCCCCCCCCTCCCCCAACCCCAAAGACCCCCCCCCCCCGGCCCAATTCTGGATCGCACCTATGCGTCCAGTGGTTACGTGTTAGCTGCTGTATTTACGCAATCAACGCGAAGGTCACAGTCATCGTCAGAGGTAGCGGAAGGAAGGAAGCATTGGAGGTAATATGGCCCCCATTAGTATGGCCACAATGCCTACGTCAACAAAAGAAACCCTTCACACTGTCTGTGCAGACTTGTCTTGCGTACGTGCTGAGCTCCAGTCGATTCTACGTCGTCAGACACGTATGAGCTTCGTATCAGACGGTACGGTAAACGGCACCGTCCCTAACTCAATCATTGTATGTAGGTTGTTGCACTGTTGTCTGCGAGTTAGTCCGACTTCAACTTCATACCTACAAGAGTGCGAGCAGAGCTTCAGAGATGGGAGGGGTGGGGGGGGAAGGGGGAGGGGGGAGGGGGGAGGGGGGGGGGGGTGCCCCCTAGTAGGTACATGAGAGAAGTTACCTATCATGCACTCTCCACGCCACTATTCCCCCGAAGACCTAATAGAAGAACTCGCCGGACTAATTACGGAAAGCCGGCGCTATATCGTCGTCAAATGGCTTCCTTTGTTCCTTGAGTCGCTATAAATACGGTCTTCACAATATACTGCACACACATGTCTTGACATCATATTATTTTGTACCCATGTTATCAAGCCATGAACCGCACAACTGAAGAAGGCCTCGGCGCCCCAGTTGTCATCTATGTGGCAGCATCCAGTGTCACAAATCTGCTTGGCGTCACCCTTAACATTCTTGTCCTAATTTTGACAAAGCTCGAATTCGGCTCTCTGGGAGACTACAAGTATTTCGTGGCCAATTTGGCAGCTGTGGACCTCTGCCTATCTCTTGGTGGCATTCTGATCTCTGTTTCTCTCCTCTACAGACATTCAGTGGTCAATTTCGTCGCTGGTTACCTTGCCAACTCCACTCAGTTGCTGATGTCACTCCCATTGGTGCCAGTGGTTGTGAACCGACTAATCGGAGTGTCCTTTCCAAAGGTCTATGACAAGTTGTTTCCACCCCTGGCGATTTTCTTCAGCTGCCTGGTGGCAGACCTGCTGCCACTGGCAGTGGCGCTGCCATGCGGCACGCTCCATGGCACCTACAACTTGAGAATTGGAGAGAGGGGCTTCGTGAGCACAGTGGAGTATAGAGGAGAAGGTTACAATCCAGTTTGTGGATTGATCGACGCGTTTGCGCCACTGGCGGGAATTGGCGTACAATTGGCCCTTGTGGCAGCGTCGCTGAAGATGCTGAACACTCTGAGGTACGTACGAGGTGGTGTAAGATTTGACTTAACAAGCTAAGCTTGCAATGTTCTTACAGCAGTCGAATGCTTCTCAATGATAACATCAAAACTGTGAAGTAGTCACCTTCTTTCGAAGTATTCAGGTTGTCATCTTTCAGTGAATTAGTAGCTCCTTTCACAAGTCGGTGTACTATTTCAGTGGTCCCATCTGACATTCTGTAGTCAGCTGCTTTTCAGTGGTTGCGCGGGTTGTTTGCAGTAGTCATTGCCTTTGTACGCGCATTTTGCCTCTTCACTGACTCGAACAATCGTTTCAGCGGTCAAAACTCTTTCAGCGGCCACCTGAAGCAGCTTGGCGTTTCCACGGCCTTCCGACGCAAGCAGCAGGAGACCAAGACAGTGGTTCGAGCCACGCTGCTGCAGGCCCTGATTCCAGTGGTCTGCCAAGTGCCATTTCTGGTGCTTCTGGTGGCTTCAGCGCTCTCATCTGAAGTCTCCGTCCAGCCATGGCATCTGCTGCTGCTGATGTTCGTATTTGGCGCCAATCCACTCATGGATCCGCTGCTGGCTTTGCTAATCGTGGCGCCGTATAAAAGGGCGCTTCTGGCGAGATTGGGATGGAGAAGAGAGAGCGAAGCGACGAAGATTGCGAGCATTCGAATGCGGAAGTCGGCTGTGACGACGTCCCCCAGACAGGGCTGGACAGAGAAGACCATTCGACACCGCTGAACACTCCAGCCAACAAAATAGAATCGACCTCGATTGATAATGTGCTAAGAATAAGGTCAACTTGCTTGTTTCGCTCGTCTCGACACTACTCGTGCACTTACTAAACAACAGTACGTGATCAATAACGACAACTAAAGCAGAGCAACAATCGTCTGCGCTTTCAGCAGCGGCCACAACTCAAGTTGAAATTCAAGTTGGTTACGGTAACCGACGACAATTCATACAGCCAATTTTGCGCGGGAAGTTCGCCCAATCAGCGCAATGCTCGGATTTAACTGAACCAATCAGCTCCATATTTTGAAGTCCCCTGCTGCTGATTGAACTCGGCGTCCCGCTGAGAACTGAGTGTTTCTCTGCGTTCTTTTGCGAAGTATTCAATCATTCTGTGCTTTCATGCTTTGACGTTATTTCTCGAGTAAGTCTAAGATCGGCGACGACTCCATAGAGCATGGACCGTCCATGAAAGGGCTCCCTCTGTTCGTTCGCAGACACTGCCACTTCTTCAAAGAAGACTGGCTGCTTCGCCTCCTTGAGCCGGCATACCTTGCAGAACCTTGGGAAACAAGTACTGCAGCATGTGATCTCTGGCCAGGCGACGACGCTGGTTCTGTGCATCGCTTCGATTCTTCTTCTCCTTACTGTGGCTGGCTACTTGGCGGTTTTCTACTGCCACAAGGCCAGAGTGAAGGCATCGGAAGTCGAGGAGAAGAAGAAGGGGAGTCTGTCCAATGAGAGGCCAGTTGAGGAGAAAGTTCCAAAGATCACAGTTGAAGAAGAAGGAGACGGGGCCGAGGCTGCTCGTCTGGAGAACGTCTCCCAGTCGCACGCCCATGTTCACGTCGAACTGAATGAGACCTCTGCGCCATCTCGCAGTTTCAAGGGCGAAGAGCTGATGCCCTACTGACTTATTCTTTCTTCAACGTGATACGAGCGTTGGTGCATAGAACATAAGCGAAGCAGGCAGGCGGTGGCGAAACTGACTCAGTCATGTTTGACGCTGACGGCCTTTTTTCGCCGCGCCCCAGCGCGGCGAGTATATATGCGGACGCTATTGTCTGTTCGTGTGTGTGTCTGTCTGTCTGTCTGTCTGTCTGTCTGTGTCACAAAACTAGACATGACGGTTAGTGCCGCCCAATGGAGTCGAATGCGCTGAGTAACGCGCCGTTGTTCGTTTCTGTTGCTAATTTCTCTATTTCGAGATATTTACAATTAAAATATGAAAATGTCAAAAATGACACTTTTATTTACAAGTCGTAGCGGCAAAGTTTTTGCTGAAATGGAAAGGGCATAAGACGCGATGAATTTGTGACATAGTTTCGGATTTTATAATTCACCAAATTAGGGATATTTTCAAGGTTTTTGTCAAAATTCCCAAATTTCGGCAATTTCAAACAGCTTACATATCAAAACTTCTTTGCACCGATGTATCGAGCATAGTCTGCCAAGTATTTAGCAAATAGGTTCAGCGAATATAATTAACGAAATTTAGGATATTTTTAAGGATTTTGCTGAAATCCGCAAATTTCGACAATTTCAAACAGCTTAAATTTAAAAATTTCTTTTCACGGATGCATCGAGCATAGTCTACCAAGTATTTATCAAATAGTTTCAGATTTTATAATTAACGAAATTAGAGATATTTTCAAGGGTTTTGTCAAAATTCCCAAATTTTGACAATTTCAAACGGCTTAAATTTAACAATATCTTTGCGTTGATGTATTGGGCATAGTATGTCAACTATTTAGCAAATAGTTTCAGATTTTATAATTAACGAAATTAGGGATATTTTCAAGGGTATTGTTAAAATGCCCAAATTTCGACAAATTTAAATTGCGTAAATATCAAAATGTCTTTGCATGGTTGTGTCGGCCATTGTCTGCCAAGTATTTGGCAAATAGTTTCAGATTTTGTATAATAAGTGTAGTCACTCGGCTAACTTCAAATTGTCGTCGTACGTCGCATTCGTTGTTGTCGTCGTCGTCGTCGCCGCTGTCGTCGCCGTCGTCGTCGTTATAGTTGTTGTTGTTGTCGTCGTCGCCGCTGTCGTCGTTGCTGTTGTCTGTCAACATACATGTATAACTTGTTAGAGCGCATTCGAAATAATGGTCAACGACCAAAACAACGCTTCGGCAGTGTACTTCGTCCAGTTGTCAAACTAATTGTCTCCGTCACGTGAGAAGACTCGTCTAGTCTACTACTACCCTGAGCTTCATTAAAGTCCATTCAAGAAAGGCGTGCACTGGGGGTTTTTCGAGTCTGCAGACTGTGTGCTTTGGGAAGCCCCAATGATTTATGCATCGTTGGATACCCCTGTCGGAGTGTGTTGGCCCGATGCGTGTTTGGTTGTAATCACGCAGCACGCACTGGTTTGAGGCGCACATGAAAAATTTGCAGTTTTGTACAGGGTGGGCGATTTTGATGGTTTTTACACCAGGTGTACCCCAATGTGTCCTGACATCATATTTAAAATTTCAGCAAAATCGGTTGGCTACAGCGTTAGTTATAGCTTGCCGCGTACACCCCACTTTGGCCCAAAATGGCCGAACTCAGCCAAAAAGGGTACACTTTTTTAATAACTCAAGAAAGAAATGGCGAAATTTCTTTGAACTTTCTGTGTGTCAACTAGAATCAATTGCCTACACAATGGAACAAACCCCATCTTATTTGGTTGCGACACGCTCGAATACGGCTCAATCAAAGAGACCCTACTTTTGGCCGAAACGACGCTTTTCGTTCTGCTGGACGGCCTCGATGCGCCATCGAGCCGAAAAGCGTCGTTTCTGCCAAAAGTAGGGTCTCTTTGATTGAGCCGTATCCGAGCGTGTCGCAACGAAATAAGATGGGGTTTGTTCCATTGTGTAGACAATTGATTCTAGTTGGCAAACAGAAAGTTTAAAGAAATTTTGTCATTTCTTTCTTGAGTTACTAAAAAAGTGTACCCTTTTTGGCCGATTTCGGCGATTTTGGCCATTTTGGACCAAAGTAGGGTGTACGCGGCAGGCTATAACTAACGCTGTAGCCAACCGATTTTGCTGAAATTTGACATTTGATATCAGGACACACTGGGGTACAACTGGTGCAAAAATTATCAAAATCGCCCATCCTGTGCAAAACCGCGAATTTTTTATGTGTGCCTCAAACCGGTGCGTGTTGCGTGATTATAACCAAACACGCATCGGGCCAACACACTCCGACAGGGGTATCCAACGATGCATAAATCATTGGGGTTTCCCAAAGCACAAAGTCAGCAGACTCGAAAAACTCCAAGTTCACGCCTTTCTTGAATGGACTTTAGTATCCTGAGTCACTGCCATTGCATTTGACTAGCCAAATATGGACAAAACGTGGAACCGTCGAGAAAATTGTTTGTTTAATCGCCATTTTTTCGCCCGCCCTCAGGCGGACGACACCCTACGAGAGCTCGGCGTGCCGCGTGCGTGCGTGCGTGCGTGCGTGCGTGCGTGCGTTACGCTTTCGGACCTCGGCGTTGGGAAGTCGTAGAGAGACGATCTTGGGATCTACGGATAGGTCTCGACTCACTGGTAATGTGCCTCGAGAAATCGACATTCAAAAGTTTGAATTGCGCGCGCTACAGTAACCCGAAGGTCAAAACGTAAAACGGCTCTAACTCGCTCGTCTTATGTCGTAGAGCGGCGATCGACACGTCAAGTGAAAGCTCTCGACGTGCTCTTTCATGAATTTTTATACTCCACAAAAAGTGTGGAGTATATAGCGATTGTGCGCGAAACGCAGAAAATTACAGTCAACGGCGTTCGCGCGTGAAGCGGCCGATTTGCAAACGGTCTTTTGCGTTGGGTAGGCCTACCTAGTAAGTGGGCAGGGTGGACACCAAACGGGGTCACGCTCCAGGATCCCGTTGGCGGGAAATTCAAACTTTTAAATTATCAAAGTACTGAAAAATGGGTTGAGCAAGGTAGAACTCGAAAAAGTTGCACATAATGGTATATACTATCTTTTGATATGTTGTAGTACTCGATAATATCTAGCCCGCAAAAAAAGAATTGGATCGCTGCGGGACCCATTTTGGCGCCAAATTTGAAAAATTCGCGAATTTTCGCTATTTTCCGACTTTGACGGTTTGCTGTGCGCGATAGGTAGCAGCTAGAGCCGCGAGACCGCTTTTGGTGCTCCTTCCCAGATGTCCTCTATCGAATGAGCCATGAACGGAGAAAATCGGTTGAGACACAAAAAAGTTATCTTGGTGGAACTTTTTTGACTCCGGGGTCAAAAATTGCGCTTTTCGCGTTTCAGCGTCTGTAGCGCTCGAATGCGTTGCCGAATCGGTTCAAAAGTGGTTTCAAGCGATTCTACGTTGAAATCTGGTCCAGAAAAGTGTTTTTGGCAAATTTGCAGAGCTACAGTAACCCTGCCGCGTCCATTTGAATATTGGGTGTCGGGTCGACATTCGCGACATTATACTCGATTTCGGGGTTTTCGGGGGCGCTGATTACGAATTTGGCATTCGTTTAGCGTTTAGATGATGTTTAACCATACCTATGACGAATTCGCATGCTACCGTACCACAAGTGCAGAATTTTGGTTCTGCGAGTCCATAGGAAGTTAGGGGTGTTGTATGTCGATTCTGGGGTATTCTGGGATGTAGATCACGAATTCGGCATTTGTTTTTCGCTTGGGAGTGTCAGGAGGCCACAACAGGAGAGGAGTCACCGTGCGTAGGAGTTCAAATTTGTGGAGTATACTGCGTCCCCCGGACGACTTGCCTGGTTATTCGCGCGCGCGTCGAATTAGGAGATTTCGATTATCTCGGTGATCAACGACTGGGACGTTGTCAGTTCACTCTCTCGATTTTGAATTCGGGTGAGGGTTTGGTGATTCGACTTCTGTTGTGCAACGGGGAGGGGGGGGGGGGGGGACGACGCGATCTGGCGAACGACGGCCGACGATTAGGCTGCGCTGCACTGGTACGATAGATAGCCGCAGCATTCAAGAGAGGTTAGCTTTTCCACCCTGATTGACTTGACACATACTAACACGAGTTCTGATACTCAGCAGTGCTTCTGAGGCATGCTCCTGTTAGTCGGTTCTCTCCTGAGCCAACTCAGGCAAGACTAATGAATCCATTGACTGAACGTCTAGGTCTACCCAGCAGCCCGATTGCGAAAATGCCGTTGAGCTATCACCAATCATCAGCGCTGAAGAGGCTCCGTTATCGGCGAATTCGCGACAAGGGAGCATCGAAGTTCGCAATAAATTGTAGTTGTGAAAGACTTGTTGCAATGGAGGTTTTGCAGGCGTGATCTAGCGATAGTGGCTACTCTGGTGGGACAATACATGCACCGAGTTCGCGACTCCCACCTCTCGCAACGCTGCCGAATTTGGAATTTCTGCGGCGACCAACTATCTCAATTCGTGCACACACATACAGAGCTGCTAAGCTCCTACAGAAAGCTCCAGTAAACAAAACACTGCACGTCACAGACTTCTTTGTAGTGCGCAAAGGCGCGTTTGTGGCTTCACTCTAGTCAGCGCCTGTGGCGACAGGGCGCGTCCGTGCGGCATCGGCAGTCGACGTCGGCCTGCGGCTGCTGCGGCGGCGCAGCCGCGACGACGGGATGGCACGGCGGCAGCACTTGCGCCGGCGGCACGAAACCGGCTTCTGCCCCGGGCCGAGTCGGCGAGGCGCTTGGGGCTGGGCTTCGGCCGCTGAGTGAGAAAGAGAGAGGACGTCAGACTTTCAAGAAGTTCATCATCAGAGCCATCAGATGGTCCGGCGCCCAACCCACCGCTGGGGCGGCAGCGGCGGCGCGACGTTGCGACCGCGGCCGCTGCGGTAGTGGAAGAGGAAGACGGCCAGCAGCGGGGGCCGCAGCAGCAGGAAGACGACGACGGCCGCGCGCTCGTCGAAGCAGGAGGTCAGGCCGACGACGGCGAGGGCGACGACGATGACGACGACGACGAGCGTCGGAGGCGGCGCCATGCTTGCGACTGAGTATTGTTTGGGAAGAGTGACCATGCCATTTCAATCAACTTCAGACAGTAAGTGCGCTACTACTACTCTTTGGATGTCTAATCCCAAAAGCATTATCGCCATGATAACGTCCTAGAATGGATAAAACAACAGAAGCTACATATCGCGCCATTACCGGTCACCCTTCCCAACTATCTTCCTTTATTCTTCTTCTTCTACAGATTTCGCAATGAGTGGTTGCGAGCAAAGAAAACGTTCTCTATACCATTGCTTGTTGGTTATGCGAAGAATGTCGAACCTCTCAGTTGTCAAAGCTACATACACACACACACCTACCTAGAGGTGCTTAGGTGGCTGCGACGTCTAACGTACTGTAAGAGTGTCCCACGATGGGTGTTTCAACTTTGATGACCTCCCGCGCGCCGCTGCGTTGACCGATTTTGCTGAAATTTTGTATATACGTACTATCAAGTGTAGCTTAGACACTTGCAAAAGGCTGGTATTTTAGGGCGCTTTTAATTTAATTCAAGAGCGCTTAGAAAATACACATTGCGCTTTTAAAAATGAACAAACCGCTTTTCTTTATAGCCTCCGGAAAAGTGACAACGCGCTTTTAAAAATGAACAATGCGCTTCTAAAAATGAACAATGCGCTTTTAACTTGAACATGCCGCTTTTGACAGCAGCTGGACCGAAAATTCCACAAACCGCTTTTAAATTGAACAAGCCGCTTTTAAAACTGAACAAGCCGCTTTTAAATTGAACAAACCGCTTTTAATTTGAACAAGCCGCTTTTAACGCCCTGCTGCGTCGCGCACGGCATTTTCGCAACGTGACGTCGACGCGAACCACCCCAATTTGCTAGGAGAAGTTTGTCAGCGTTGCCATAGGCTAATAGGCTTCAAAGTGCAAGTTGTTGCGAGCGCTAGCAGGTAAGGGGCACAGCCGGCCTAAGCAGGAGGCTAAGTATATGGGGGAGTGAGCACTCCACCTACCGTTTGCACTAAAACTCGGCCGGCGTCGCGCCTGGCGGGTCTCAGCTGAGGCTTAGCGCGACCACCAACTTCAGGGTCCGCTCCGCGCACCCTGAAGTCAGTCACCGGTCGCGTTAAGCCCAAGCTTCGACCCGCCAGACTGCGACGCCGACTGACTCTTGTGCAGTGTGGGCGCAGGGCGAAAGCCTGCTTTGAAAGGAATATTCTGTGTCCGAAAGAAATGTGACTGAATTTAAAGTGAAATTAAAAAAAGTAATTTATATGAATTTTAATGAAATGGTCATTCGGGCATTTTTTTCTGGACTTTTGCCCTTTGTCTCACAGCAGCAGAATTAAAAGCGCATTGTTCAAAATGAAAAGCGCAATGTTCAAAATGAAAAGCGCTTTGTTCAAAATGAAAAGCTGCTCATATGTACATACATAGCCCCCTCTATGATGCTAGCGTTCTTAAAAGCGCATTGTTCTAAACGAAAAGCGCAATGTTCTAAATGAAAAGCGCTATGTTCTAAATGAAAAGCGCTTTGTTCAGAATGAAAAGCGGTGACAGTTAAAAGCGCATTCTTCTAAATGAAAAGCTGTAGTTACAAATTAAAAGCTGCAAATAATTGTCCCCCTTGCAAAATAACAGCGCCCTACACTGATTCACGCGTGAATCCGTCCCCAAAACGAATGATGCGTCAAAGACGGTGGCCCTCGTGGAGGAGGCCCTGCAACAGCAAGAGCAGCTGGTGGGGCCGGATTATGGGTTGGCAGGCTAGCTTTGATTCGATTGTTTGGAAGCGTGCTACAAGCCACGACATTCGTTCCAAGACCGCTCAAAAGCTCAACTTGTCTTCTTTGTAGTGGTACAAGTCGCGCCAAATTAGCTGCAACTAAGCCAACTTTGTAGCTGCCACAAGCCGACGAGCCAGAAGAAACTGTCTCCTTATACGTTTTGCGGCCGGATTCACACGTGAATCAGTGTGGGCGCTGATACTTTGCAAATGTCTAAGCTGAACTTGGCAGTACGTATGCGCAAAATTTCAGTAAAATCGGTCAACGCAGCGGCGCGCGAGAGATCAACAAAGTTGAAACACCCACCGTGGGACACCCTGTATATCCTGGAAGTTGTGTTTCGTCGAGTCTACTAGATATGCTTCTCTCTAGACTGCACTACTCACAACGCTACAGTTGGGTTTATCTTAGGGTTTCACAGAATCAAGTATAACAGTGCTTAGCCCATCAGACATGAACGTACCTATGCATCTTTGTCTGTGCGTATTGCGTATTCAGCACTCAAACAAACATGCCTTACCTAAATGCCGTTATAGCATAGCTACCTCATTCGCGCTAACTCTACTCGCAGACTCAATCTGTGGCCGTCGTGTCAGTACTGGAATGCCGGTGCGTAATTGCGGCAAACGCGCAACACGCTATTAATGAAACGCGCAGCAATCACGCACAGGGGTGAGCCAAGGTCTGGACGCAATAAAGATGAGTGAATCACCGCTATTGCCATGAGGGGTTCTAATAACTGGTCCTTATTTCCAACGTGGGGATTACCAAATATGGACAGAATCCCTGTTTCTGAAGGCGAAGTTCGACGCATTCGAGTATACGGTATCCGCGGGGCCCAGCATTGAGCATATCCAGCGCTCGACCGAGAGGCCTGTACATCTTTGATCTTGGTGATTCCGCAACAAAGAGGCGTTGTCTTTTGAATTACAGTGGCAACAGGCTTATTTACAATGAGAGATTTGTCAATGTAGTAGTCTTGGTTTCATGGTTGCTCCTGGGAGACGGCAGACGAAACGACGCGAGGCGAATAGAAGCGCCGTGCTATGGCGCGTTTGCGCTGCATGCATTGAGTTAGGGAGTTTGAGTATCCCGCCACGCTCAATTCTTCTCAAAACGGCTAGTTTCTTCAACGGCGTATACTCAACCAGTAACCGGACCACGCGCGCCCTTTCGCGCATATCGATCGAACGTATCAATATGTCATCGAAGTAGATCACTTCCAGCACTTGCAGGGCTGCTGCTGCACGCGGCAGCGGCATTTGGCGAGCCGCTGCTGTCGCTGCTGCTGCTGTTGTAACTGTCTCAGCTGATGCTGCTCTTGTAGACGCAGATGGCGCTGCTGCTGTTGCAGAAGCTGCTGCTGCTGCTGATCGACGGCGGCGGCGGCAGCCACCGTCGGCTGTTCCACGCACGGCTCTTCGGTGATGGGGCGACGGGCGCTGAAAGCGCAGCAGACAAGTTGTCAATCAATGACTCAATACTCATCATCATCGCAGTAGCAGTGGAGCGGAAGGCGCCCACCCCACGGGCTTCTGGCGGCGGCGGCGACAGAGGAGGAGGGCCAGCAGAGAGGCGACCAAGACGACGGCGACGAAGACGGCGACGGCGTCCGCCGGGCAAAGCGACAGGCTGACACCAACGACAGCGGCGACGATGACAACCAGCGAGGCGAATGCGAATAACGCCATTCTAACCTTCCTGACTTCTATCTTAGAGAACTTTAGCAGATTGTAGACTCGTTAATGAGAGTGCTGGACACTTGAATGTTTGCCTTTGGCATCAATCAATTGCTGGATCCTACCAGATATACTAAATGTCCGCCAGTCGTTGTTCGTTGTTGCGTGATCATTGTCGCGCCGAAAGCCTTAATCTGTTACGTTGGGCTGAAAAAATTAAGGGCCGAACAAAGTTGCAGTGTAGAACCAGTGACCGTGGCAGAGTATCTTCATCGTTGCAGTGCGAAACGCTGTGCGATATTTCAGATTCGAAACAGTTGGAGGTCACAATGAAGACGCGTGGTGTTGTTCACAGCAGTAGGTATATCTGCCATCCACGTCGTATCATTGTCTGCGCAAGGCAGGGCGACAGATTCGAAAGGCTGCCTATCTCTCATACAAATAATGCACGCGCGCACCTGCCCTCCACACTTCACTCAACCGCTCTTTTGGTGTGTGTACTGGTGGCAGGCAGGCACCGAGCGATAAAGGATAAGGCTCCCGACGGGGGGAATAGACGGTCATAAGAGAGTGGGGGGGGGGGGGGGGGGGGGCTCTTGTGGTTTCGCCCCCCCCCCCCCCCCTTCCTATTTGTGGTAAGGCCACTGCGCTCAGCACGGCAGCACAGCGGCTGTTATTGCTGCGGCCGCTACTGCCTCTGTTGCGGACGGAACGACGCACTATCTCTACTGATCAGAGAGCGAGAGAGAACAGAGTGTGTGTGTGCTGCTCTGTGCCTATGGGGCTCGGATAATCCACCTCCCCCCGCACCTCCTTTCAAACAGTTGCTCCACGAGAGAGATAAACCCAACCCAACGGCCTGTAGAGCAGAAAGAGTTGGTTAGCGTTCCCCCACCGCACAGCTGTCGCTGCTATACGCGCCGCCCCGTTGCTCTAACGGAGATAGCGGTTCTGTGTGTGTTTGGCGAAATCTGCGCTGTGTCTCGTCGTGTCAGTCGGCGCCTATAAGGAATAGTGAGGGTGACTGGGTTCTTCTTTGTGTCCCAGCGTAAATGTTAGAAGAGAACTTGGTCTTAACAACTGATAAGGTATGGCTGATAAGCTGTGGTAGATGAGTATCCTGCACCCTTCAAGGTTACAGAGCACTGTAGCAACTGATAAGGAGCAATCGATAAGCGTCGTGCCAATCGAGATCAAAGAGTACTGTAACAGCTGATAAGGTTGATGAGAAGAAACCGATAACCGTTGTGCGCCCATTGACGCAAACTGCCACAGTCAAATAAATGTTCGCCTCTCCAGCAACAAGGAATCAATTGGGCATTCAGAGACCTCTGTTGATATTGTAACAGGTGCGGGCCAGTCCTGTTAGCATTCGAATGCTAACGCCACTCAGAGGGATGGCTGACCGACCCAACCCTATGTGTGTGTAGAGAGATAGGACGGTAGCGTTTGTCTGTCTGTCTGTGCGGGACAGTCCATATGCGGTGTGAGTCAGCTTGTTTGCTGCGTATCAGGTGGTGCTCATTGGTTCCCTGTTTCGCCACGTTATGACATGTATATGGAGGGATGATTAGGCAGCGCCGAGTCATCATTCACCTTGTGGAATGCGATTTGTGGGTGATCGGTGATAACCTGAACACGTGTAGTAAATAAAGTCGTTCTATTGGTACGCCATACTACTGTAGTATGGTGTACTAATAGAACGACTTCCGTGCCACGTTGCAACTGACTGCTACACTGTGACTCAGTCCTCTCTTTGTTCCGCCTATCAATCCGCGCCTATCTCTGAATCCCGCTGCAAGGGGTCTCTCCACAACTGTTGGCTGCATTCCTTTCTCTCTCTTTCCTTTCAGTCAGCGTATTATCCCAATGACTCGTCGCTCGCTGCGGGCAAGTAGTGGAATGGCACTTACGCGCTCTGCGCGCCTACACCACTACCACTGCACTACTACAATCAGCCTGTCATCAGTTCTCGAAGAGAGGGCGCGTTCCCACCTCTCCTCTCTCCCTCTAGCCATCTACCTCTCTAGGACACGGCGAGAGGGAGAGGGAGAGTGGGACATCGGTAGCCCCCGCTGCTACTGCTGGCCGCTGCTGAGTAAACGGACTTTTGAATAGAAGAGAGGGAGGGAGACAGCGCCGTCCGCGCGCGCGCGCGTTCCGCCAATAAAACTGGCCACGACGACGACGACGGCGCTACTGCAGATAAGATAGCGCGCCACGAGTGAGGGGAGGGGGGGGGGGGGTAGGCGAGACGCGGCGTCGGCGGCGGCAGGCACGAACGAGGCCGATGTTAAGCCAACAAGGAAGGGGAGGCAAAAGGAGGGAGAGGTCGGCCGCTGTTAGTCACTCACGAGGCGGGGGGGGGGGAGGGGATAGCGCGCCCCCTTCCTTCCCTCGTTCCTTCTCTAGGCGCGGAGGGAGGGGAACGCGGCGCTCCTCGGCCTTATCACGCGCGCCCAAGGACGCACATTGTGCTCTGTCTGCGTGGTGGCAGTGGAAACGCTCTCGTCCCTCCTTGTCTGCGCGTCGTGTTGGCTGCTGCTGTTTTCGATTTCGAGCAACGAGCGAGCGAACGTAGCGCCGCCGTGGCGAAAGATAGCGCGGGGGCGCCACCGCACGTGTGTCGTGTCGATGTACCCGCCGCCGCCGCGGCCACTATACTAGGCCTGCCGTCGTCGTCAGCGCTGTTAACGTTTTAACAGACAGAGAGCGCGCCTTCTATCTCTCTGCGCATACATTCACTGGGGGGGGGGGCAGGGTAGTCTGTGTCCCACTCCCTCCCTTCGCTGACGGACGCGTCTGCCTTCTGCCAGCAGCAGCCAGCAGTTTCCGATTTCTTATCTGCTCCGCCAGCACTGCTCTCCGCCGCTGTGCTCTGTTTTTGCGCCTGTTGAAAGAACCCACCGCTAGGCGCTGATATACGTACGCTGGGAAGGAAGGACACGGAAGAAAGAACGCAGGCTGGCACAGGATGGTAAGAAGGTCGTCATACAGGCAGTGTGTTGCAGAGCGCGCACGGTGGAATCCACCAGGTGGATCGGCAGTGATAACACTGTTTCGTTCGTAGTCGCCAGCTTAGAATAGCAGTGATAAGGGGCAACGTTATCTAGGCGTTTCGCTTCCCTCCCTGTTGCTGATAAGCAGTGATCGATTGCGGCCGCGTAAGCAACAACAACATGTTGCTGCATCTTCCTTTGACTTTCATAATTTCTCCCCAGGGCTGTATAAAGGTACAGGATAGCGGCACGACCTTCTCCCATCGCAAATGCTTTAGCGATTGCGAGACAGTATCACACTGTGGAGGCTTCTGGTGATAGTAACACAGTTCTGACCAAAGCAAGCTCGTCGCGCCGTGGCTGAGAAGACCACAACACAATGCTGTCGCTCGGTGCTTGTTTCATCGTAGTGCTGTGGTGAGATGAGGCGACAATAATGTCCCATTGCGTTCCTCACATTTCCCTGAAACTATTTCGCCCAGTTGCTTTCCTTCACCTTCTTCCTTCTCTAAATGGCGCCGCAGTCTTTCAGTGCCCTTCTGTTCTTGTCACCTCAGCTGTTGATTGGCCGGCCAGTCAAGAGCCCCCACCCCCCCCCGTCTCTGTCACCGCCTGTTTGCTTGTCAGCTTTCGGACGGCGCGACTTGTCACTTGCGGAGAGAGAGATAGCGGCGCGCGCGCGTCGCGTTGTCTACCTTTGGGAAGGGGCGTGAGAACCTCATCGGCGCTTCCTGCTTTCGCGAGATAGCGCCAATCCCGTCCAGATCGGCGTGCGAATGGAGTTGACTCAGTGGAGACACTCTATTTAAGGGCAGGAGAGCATAATTGGAGGCAGGAATCATCCAAAACCCGCAGCGAGCATGTCGCAAGTGGGAGTGCTAGCTCCGCTGGAGCAGCTGAACGGTGGCACCTCTTGTGTCCACTGCAAGGACCTCCATCAAGACATCAGAGCGGCTGTGGACCAGCTCGCTTCCAAGATGGAGGCTTTCTTTGGCAGAATGGAGTCCCTTGTGTTGGTGGCGGCCGCTCAGCAGCCGCAGAGCGTCCCTAAGAACGGTCTGAAGCCCAGTGGCGCCAGGAAGGAGCCAGATCTGAATGGTCTTCTGATGGCCGCGGCCAGCAAGAGGCCGATGGAGAATGGTTGGAACTTCAGTGGTCCAGTGCATTGCCAGCACTTCCGCTCATTGTGTCTGCGCTCGCTTTCAGGCGTGCCACTGGAGAACGGAGCGTCCGCCCCTCCGCTTCAGCGGCTGGAGAAGTCCGCGCAGCCATCTGAAGCTCCCAGCGCCTCGCCCCAGCCTCAGCAGTCAGTCATCACCTGCAGGTCTGCCACTTCAGTGGCACAACTGAAGCATTTGTGTGATGCATGCGCATTCACTTGTCTTCAGGCCCAGCCCACCCATCAGTGGCAGTCGCAAGCGCAAGGCCCATCAGGTCCAGAGGGTCGTCAACCAGCAACACGATATGCCGTCCCAAGATCTGCCTGAAGACAACGCTGCAGCCGCAGAGGCGATCAATGGAGAGGTGAGAGTTGATGTAAGAGTGAAACATGTATCTGTATTATGCTGTTGTCTTACTGTTGTGAGGCGTCAACAGCTGTCATTACCACCATTGTGACAGAAGTGATGAGTGAAGACATTGGCAACTGAAGACGACAGTGAGCGTGATTACTGGAGGCAGTGTCTGCAATCTTTGAATACGGTGACTGTGACCACTGAGTCAACCAATGTATGTGGCCACTGGAGTCAGTAACTGTACCACTGAAGACAGTGGCTGTGACCACTGCGGCAGCAACTGTGACCACTGAGGATCCACGCTCCATTTGCAGCTCGCTCCAACTGCCGCGCCTGAAGTCAAGTCGGAGCCTGCTGTGGCCCCATCGGCTCCAGTCACCACCAGTCCTCAGCAGCAGCAGCAAGCGCTGCAGGCTGCCGCCCAGCTGGAAGCCGCTGTCAACGCCAGCCAGTACATACAGCAGCTGGCCACTGCGGCCAGCCTGATGCAGTACCAGCAGGCTTGGTCTGTCATGGCCGCCGCTGGTGGTGGGACTGCTGGTGGATTGACATCTGGCGCCCAGGCGATTGGTCACAAGGTGAGAGACGATTGAATACTTGGAGAAACCGGCTGAAGTTGTCGCGAAAGCCGCTATCTAACCACCCTTCCTCACCTCCACCCCCCCCCCCCCCTTGCCTACCAATTTGCGTTGTGTGCTTCAGCCACCCATGGGAGCTGGTCCACTGGCCCAGCCTACTCCCCCCATGGTGAACAAGACCCCCAGAGGTCGCAATGTGGCGGTGGAGCACAGCAGACTTCCGCAGAGACCACTGCAGCGCAACTCCGTCTCCTCTGCAGAACAGGGTGACCAGATCGTTCGATTGGAAAATCGGGACAGACAGCGCCGGGCAATGGGAACGACACAAAATTCGGCATCTTAAAATAGCGCCGCAGGCAACATTCTCGCTATATCCACTTTAGTGCTAAAATCACCTATGATGAACCCCGCGAAACCCACATTTGAGTTTAACAATTGCGCCGCAGGCGAAAATTTGACATTTTTGGCCTTCCGTGTACAAAATTTGTTAAACTTAGGCACGCAAGTGAGATTTTCGAGATATATTAGCCTTAAATGCCAAACTGATTTAAAAAATAGCGCCGCAGGCGAAAATTTTTTGGTTCACGAAAGAAGTCCAAAAGGAATTTTCGTCAAAACCCACAATTAGTCCCGGCTTGGGAGGCCTTTCAACCGGGATTTTGAGGCGCAAAATCGGGACAATCCCGGAAAATCGGGACATCTGGTCACCCTGCTGCAGAAGTGGTGGGACAGCACTTGGCCGCTAGCTCCCCTGCGGACTTTCTGGTGAGGGAGAATGCTGGAGTGTTTGCTGCGAACCTCTGTAGTGCAGCTAGTGTGAGTGCGTGCGTGCGTGCGTGCGTGCGTGGTAGCGTGCGTGCGTGGTAGCGTGCGTGCGCGCGGGCGCGTGCGGGCGTGCGTGCGTTCAGTTGCTGAACAGTTGCTCAAATTTGTGTGCATATGCGCTTGGCTGTATACAACACTGCGCTATCTCTTCAGGAGTCGTTGTCCCACCATCGGAACGAGAACGACAGTCCCTTCTCCTCCTCCTCCACCCCTGGGTGCAAGAGCGGCGCCGAAGACGACGGGGGGTCCAGCAGCCCTCCGGATGGGGGTCCCAACAGCGTCAGGTGCAGCAACTGTCACACTTCGAAGACGACGGCTTGGAGAAGGGACCCTAATGGGAGCCTGGTTTGCAACGCCTGCGGACTGTACTACAGACTGCACAAGGTTGTTGACAGTTACAGTAGTACCTTGTGCGCTTGATATCTAGCTAGGTGCGCCATAAATGCGCCATTTAAAATACCATTCCGGCACTCGCTCGAAAAGAGCTGGCTCAAAATTGGCCAGCCCTATGCCGCAGGTTGTTTCTGCAGTTTGGTTCAATCAAAGTTCATGACGTTTCGATGTTGCAAACGTCATTTGGTGTGTATGAGTAGTGAAACGCCGCTGCACATAGCGGACTATATGCAACTTTTGTTTAAGGAAACGTCGTGAAGTTTCACAAACAACAGAGAAAACACCCTGTAGTGCAGCTGTATGTGTTACTTACTTCCGTCCCGCATTGAGAGATTCTGGGAAACGTCTGTCTGCGTGGTTACTTTTTACGCAATCTGCATGGCAGGTTACTGGGTAGGTAGGTACATAGATATGCCTCGAGAAGCGCAAGCACATTTTGGGCTCACGTGCTTGTTACTACAGCATTTGGTGCTCCCATTTGTACAAATTTCGCATGACTACATATGACGATTTGCAGACCAACCGTCCCTACTCCATGCGCAAGGACTTCATCCAGACGCGCTTCCGTCGGCGCAAAGATGGGCTGGGAGGCAGCATGGGGGAAGTGGGATTATTTGAGGGAGGGGGAGGTGGTGGTGGTGGGGGGAGCCTCCCCTCCCTCTCCATGGTCAACATCGACGAGTCGATCAACGACGTCCTGCTGAGTCTCTCCTCCTCCTCCTCCTCGGCCAATCAGCGCTCCCTGGCCGGCCTCCCGGCCAATCAGCGAGCGACGGAGGCGCCCCCGACGGTGGCGCCCCCTGCCGGCCGGCCGGTGAAACTGGAGGAACCTGGGGACGGAAACCTTGCAACGTTCGAAGTTGGAAACCGCGAGATTTGAAATTTCTCTTTTGGCGCGCAATTTGAATGCTTCTTCCCGGCCTCTGCGAGCGAGCTTCCTTTCATGAGTTGGCGTGCACACGCGGTCCGAATTTGCGTAGTAATGCTGAATGACTGGGCATTAATGTAGATCGTAGTATTGTAGTGTAGTAGTATGGTGCGGGTTTCCATGGTATTGCGCCCCTCCTCTCTCCCTCTCAGCAATACACAAGTACCGTAACTTCGTGCAGTTGTTTCTGGGGTGCCTTGGCGCGTGTTTGACGTTGTAGAGCTGCGTCGTTTGCGGTGCGTGCTGCGTAATTTGCTCTGGTGCGTGTTTCGGCCCTTCCGTCGCATAATATTGAAGCGCAGCATTTCTCTCTGATGAACTTTAAACCCGCGATCGATCGCGTTGGGTTTTTTGCTCGGTGCGTGGTTACCTTCCGCGGCTTGTTGCGTGTTTTGAACTAATCACGCCACACGCACACACACCTTCTCTAACCTTGATCTTGAGTTGATCGGATCTGTTGCTCGCACGTTGGTTGGTTTTCGACCCATAATAATCGATGATGATCTTGAAGCGTGAACTGTGTGGCCTCGCGACACTGTTTGTTGTATGTATCGCCGGATTTTGTGACCCTTTCACTCCCATTCTGCTGTGGATTGGCAATGAAAAAGTTGGCAAGTGGGGCGCGCTAACGCGAAACAGTCACACTCCATGCAGGAATCGGCACAGCACCAAACATGCGCGGAATCGTTCGATTTTACAAGCTTCCTTCAGTGGGAGTTCGACAACAGAGAACCGCATTCTTGACATTCGTCGCATATGAGAATAGCCAATGTTGGAAGAAGTCCTCTATTCGAGAATCGTGTCTCATTGGCTATTGTAGAGAAAAAGGAAGAAGCCCTGAGAAGAATGGCCCTGAAAGCCGTCACGCTTTGCGCGCTGCACGCTGTTGCCTTCGTCGTCGTCGTCGACTCCGCCCCGGCGTCGTCGCTGGCCGAGTTCGACCCCATGGAGTACTGGCGCTTCCTCGTCGCCGTCGTCGCTGGCCTATTGTTCTTCATTCTACTGTTCTGCAGCCGCCGCGCGCCGCCTCACACCGTGGGGTGGGTGCGCCATGAGCTCCATCCGTTACACGAGATGACGATGATGAACAGTGTTCGCGTCTGACGCTTGTCGCGCTTTCAGCCGTCGGCCGACTGCGGTCGAGTCGGCGGAGCGGAAGGAGGAGCAGAAGAAGAAGAAGGAGCAGGAGCAGGAGCAGCTGCGCCAGCAGCAGGAGCAGCAGCTGTGGCAGCGGGCGCAGCAGGCGCTGCAGGAGCGCCAAGAGCGGGCGCAGCAGCGCTGGCTGGCGCAGCAGCAGCAGCAGCAGGCACCGTTGGTCGACTGCTGCCGCGGCGTCGGCCCCTGCCGCCACAAGCAGTGACAGCTCAGTGATGTGCTGTGACGGCTGATGTGTCTTGTATAGGTAGTAGATGTTTGAAGCGGCGTTGTAGGAATTCAGCCACACATTTGAATGGCATAGAAATTCGGCAGCGCTGTGATAGGCGGGAGTCGCGAAACCCCAGATCTGTCACGATATACTGGACCTCGTCCACAAATCATCCTCTGTGGGCGTCGTCCCATTTATACCCTTTTCAATAGGGCGTCGTCTCATTTAGACGCTTTTATTCCACTGTGTGCCTGCGGTGAATTTCTCTGATCCATTTATGGATCAGTTGCCACAATTATAAGCGCAAAGTGTGTCTGTGGCGATTCTTCTGATCCATATGTGGATCAGGTACCGCGAACAGATCCAGGACCAATTGCGGCGATACCCCACCAGATTGTCGACTAAATGTCTAACGGCACTTCACTATCCAGTGCACATTATCGCGCACACACTCTCAAGTTTACTCTGATGCTAACGTGGTGCCACAGTTTTTAGACAAAGCTCGTATACTGGCTCCGTGATGAAATTTCGACTGTTTCGAATGGTATTCCCTGATCAGTGCCTAGTATAACGAGCATAGATACGCAACATGCAACCGTAACCGCACAGGTATCTACACATGTGACCTCCTCTTTGAGACCTGACCATGGGATTATCAGAATGCAGGCCTGAGCGGCGCTGATAGTAGACAGACATTTCACCACTGTGCTGTAACAGTTCGTTCAAAAAATAAAACTCATTGCACTCATAATTAAGGCTTTGGTAATAGTGAATCGGTGAATCAAGTCGCGATATTTGAATATGGTAATGTAAGGAGCCAGTAGCGGATCCAGGGGGGGGGGGGGGGCGGTTGTGCGCCCGCCCCCCCCCCCCATTCGGCCAAACCGCCCCCCCCCCCCATTCCCCCTCCCGAGAGAAAAAATTGCGCGGCAGCACCTCCAGAGCAAAAAATTTTCGCCTGCGGCGCTATTTTATAGTACTTTTGTACCAAAATGGGCCAAAATCGGTCAAAATTTTTGCCTGCGGCGCTATTTTATAGCACTTTTGTACCAAAATAGGCCAAAATCGGCCAAAATTTTTGCTGGCGCTATTTTATAGCACTTTTGTACCAAAATGGGCCAAAATCGGCCAAAATGTTTGCCTGCGGCGCTAAGCATTTTTTCGCCCGGCCTCAGCCGGGCGAACCCCTACGAGAGCTTATCGTGCGTGCGTGCGTCCGTTCGTTCGTTCGTTCGTCCGTCACGCTCTCAGATCTCGGTGTTGGAAAGTCGTAGGAAGGAGATCTTGGGCTCTACGGAAAGCTCTCGACTCACTGGTAATGTTGCTAAGAGACTTCGAAATTCAAAAGTTTGAATTGCGCGCGCTACAGTAACCCGAAGGTCTAAAAGGAAAACGGCTCTAACTCGCTCGTCTTACGTCGTAGAGCGGCGCGCGATAGCTCAACTAAAAGGTCTCGACGTGCTCTTTCGTTTGGCATTACAAATTTTCTTAATTACGCAAACACGCAACACGAAAAGCGACATTCTCGCGTTTTTAACGCAGAAATCGCTCTAACTCGCTCAGCGTGCGTCGTAGGGAGACGATCTTGGGTTGGTTGGATAGCTCTCGACTCACTGATCATTTGTTCTTCTATTGGTCGAAACTCAAAAGTTTGAATTTCGGGAGCTACAGTAACCCAAAGGTTTGAAACGCGAAACTTATGTAACTCGCTCGTCTTTCGTCATAGAGAGACGATCTTAAGTTCGTTGAATACGTTTCGGCACACTGATAATTCCGTTAAGAGAAGTCGAAATTCAAAAGTTTGAATTGCGGCCGCTACAGTAATGCGAAGGTCCAAAACGCAAAACGGCTCTCACACGCTCGTCTTACGTCGTAGAGCGCCGTGCGATAGGTCAACTAAAAGGTCTCGACGTGGTCTTTCACTTGGCGTAAACAATTGTTAATTACGCAAACACGCACCACGAAAAGCGACATCCTCGCGTTTTTAGCATAGAAATCGCTCTAACCCGCTTGTCTTTCGTCATAGAGAGACGATCTTGAGTTTGTCGAATAGGTTTCGTCACACTGATCAATCCGTTATGAGAAGTCGAGATTCGAAAGTTTGAATTTGGCGAGCTACAGTAACTCAAAGGTTCAAACAGCAAATCGACCCTAACTCGCTCGTCTTACGTTATAGAGCGGCATTCGTTCGACCGTTTGAAAACTTACGTTGAGGCAGTTGTTGAACAGTCATTCCTAAACAAATACTTTTGTTTTTTAAACCCTTGTCTTACGAACAACTTCGTCTGCTAAAAAAATTAATCCCGGGCGATCCCAATGTTGCCTTGCGGGGTTTTCTCGGGGGCTTTTCCCCCGGGGACCCCCGGAAGGGGGGGGGGCAAAAGGAGGGGGGGATGGGGGGCTCGGGGGGGGGGGGGGTCGTATCGGAAAGGCTTCGAAATACTTTACAGAAGTATCCACTCTTTTACTCTTCCACTTTAATGTAGCGCTGATGGGTTAAGGGTAGGTAAGGGTTAAAGTCGCGCGATGCGACAGTGCGTGACGGCGCGCGCGCGCGTCCGCTCTCGTTGTCTGGTGAGTCTTAGTTCTGTCGGGAAAAATAGACTCATCGTTGCGAAAGGAGCCCATGAGTGTAAAGTGTGGCCAACAGAGCCACTGAAGCGGCAACTGTACGATTTATATCGCACAGGATATACCGACCCATATTGCAAACAGTCTATGAAATAATTCTCCGATAGCCAATCAGAGAGTCCAATCGAAGCGAAACAAAAGTTCCAATCAAGCGACCGTCACATTTGGTGTCAGAAGTGGGGTGGAAGCGACCAAGGCCCCCAGAACGCCAGAGAGGGACCAGGAAGCGCACCGACGAGCAGCCAGGGACTAGGAGACGGGCGAGCGACCCGACAAGTGGCTAGCGACTGGTGAGTCAAGGAGTGTATGTCGACGCGCAGTGGCGCACCCTATCAGTGGACACCAACGGCTAGCAGTAGCAACGCACGGTCGGGCGGAACGCGTAGGGGGAACGGTCGCACAGTACCACAAAGCGAGAACGGTCGCACAGCAGACGCAGACGAGTCCATAGTAGACGAACCACCACCGTGGGAAGAGGAGGAAGACGAAGAAGAGGAAGCGCCGAGCGGAAACGGTTCAAGCACGCAAGAAGAGACGATGGCAACAGCCGACGACCTGAGAGAAATGACAAGAGAACTGTCAAACACCATTAAGTCCAGTATGAGAGGGTCACCAGGGCCAATCACGGGAGCAGCCGATCCGCCACCCTATAGTATGCAGATCGACGAGAATCTGTACCCATGGCTGAAGCAGTATGAGAAGATGGCCCTGAGACGCCACTGGGACGAGCACGAGAAAAAGGCTTTCATCTACAACTTCCTAGAGGGGGACGCGAAGAGAGCCTACTTCACAATCGACGAAGAAATTCGCGATTCCCAGAACCTCGAAGATGGCCGAACCTGGAAGGACCTGAAGAAGAAGCTAGAAGAAGTGGCCATCAGCGATGCGCAAAGAAACTATTGGGAAGGCGAGTACCACCACAAGCATCAAAGGGACGATCAGTCCAACAGTATGTTCGCGGAGTACCTGGAAGACATCGCAAAACTCATTTATCCGGAAGACAGAGGGGACCCAGAGAAGATTGCCAAGAGGGTCCTCAGGCAATTCCTGCAGACAAGCAGATGGGGAAGCTACCTACTGTCGAAGAGTCCACCCCCGAAGACACTCCAAAGTGCCTTGGACATGGCAACAAATCAGGAACATCAAGACGTCATGGCTCAGCAAAGCTACCTGCGGAAGAGGTACCAAGGGGAGTGCCATGACCCAATCCACATGCCACGGATGGAAGGATCCTATTGGGACCGTCAGTATCGATGGGAAAGGCAGAGAAGCCCCTATGGCAGACCGCACAGTTCTGGTCCCAGACGGTGGCAGGATTGGAGACAGACCAGCCGAAGCCCATCCCCCTACTACAGAAGTCGGGGAGGAGAGCCGTACAGGGAGAGACGGTCCTCGAGGTCGCCCACAAGGGAGGACTACCCATCCAGAGAGCGAGAAAGGCGCAACAGCAGCAGCCCACACCTGAGGTCGATCCGCAAAGAGTCTCCGAAACCCGCAACAGACAACTTCCAGGAGAAGCTGGCCAAGATGGAGGAACAGTTAGAGAAGATTACGGAGCTGGTTGCCAAGCAGGCCAGCTGCCATGAACAAAAGAAAGTGACGTTCAGTCCATCACCCATGGTTCTGGGCCAGCCGTCACCGCCAATGGGTGGAGAGAGTGCCACAGGAGGCTACTCGCCACGCAACAGCCCCACATTCCAGCCAAGAACCCCCATTAGGAACACGCAGAATGAGCTCAGATGCTACATCTGCGATCGTCCAGGACACCTCGCCAGAAACTGCTTCTACAATTCCAACCCCAGAGGGCGAGGCAGGGGGCAAGGACAGAGAGGTCCACAAGGCAGAGGAGGAAGGAACAATCGGATCAGACAAGAGGAAGATGACTATGAGTGGACTCTCGGAGAAGAGGAGGAAGCCAGTGGCCCATATCGAGTCAACATGATTCGCCAAGAAGAGGGAAACGAGAACCCCGGCCAGGAGAGCCGAGAGAGTCCAGGCCGAGAGAGCCAAGAGAGCCGAGAGAGCCTGGGCCGAGATAGGGAAGAGAGCCTGGTAGAGAGGATTCTGAGACTGGACGAGAGCGGACGCTCGAAGAACCCAGGTGCCACCAAGGGGAGGAGGGAGGCTCAAAGAACCCAGGTGCCACCAAGGGCCAAGAGAGCCAGAGCACCGCAGGTGGAGGTCAAGGGAGCCTCGAAGAAGAAACGGAGGGCCAAGAGAGCCAAGAACGTTCAGGCCAAGAGAGCCAAGAGAGCCAAGAGAGCCTGGACCAAAGTGATCGAAGTTGGAGCGGACGCTCGAAGAACCCAGGTGCCACAAGGGGCCAGGAGAGCCAGAGCGCCACAGGCGGTCAAGAGAGCCCCGCAGAGCGAATGGGAGGTTCGAAGAACCCAGGTGCCACCGAGGGCCAAGTGAGCCAGGACACCAAAGAAGGTCAGGAGAACCTCAGGGGCCAGGAGAGCCCAGAACCATTCCAAGACCCAGAGAGTCTCGTGGAAAGCCGACGGGAAGCCATAAGGAAAGAAATAACCCAAGACTCCAGCGACGAAGACGACAACATACCCAGCAGCTTGGCTTACTCGAGGAGAGAACTGGAGCAAGAGGAACGATTGCAACACCTCAGGCGATATTATCGCCTGGACCACTGGGAACTCACTCCCGATGAACTGAGACTGGAAATCTTGAAGAAGCATCCCCGATTAGAAACTGTCCGATTTCGCAATGAGCCTATGGGACGCGTGGTCCTATTACAAGCCCAATCATCAGCAGCCCTATGGACCAGCCCGAAGGGGATGACCATCCAACAGCTACTACCAGCAGGAGGAGTCATCTGGCCTGGCCTGAGCACCGAGACAACCCAATTATGGTACGTGCCACCAGAACTATCACTGACGTCCACTCCAGACGTCGAGACCAGACAGCTCGAGGCCACTTTATCCAAGCGAACACCAGCACCTACTGACCAGGCCAGGGTCTACCAGTTGAGACCACCCCTGGAGGGTGTCAGCCCCCAGATGAAGCAGAGCCTGGAAACCATTACAGAGGCCTTCAAGGACGCCTCTGATGAAGACAAGAGGAGAATCGGGGAACAAGTGTCCCACATGATCGCATGGCTGATCCCAAAGAATCCCCACAACAGGCCAAAGGAGTTCCTGCAAGCTCTCAAGGTGAAAGTGCCATTCGAGGACCCTGCCTATGACATGTACCTATTCCCTCAAGGCAGCGAACCCAAGGACCTATTACCCGCTGTCGCTTACAACATCGCCATCTACCGCGACCGCAATGCCATTCTCAGGGACAGCAAAAGAAGGGAAGAACGAGTGACTGAATTAGGCCATGACATGATCCGAAAGACCAAGAAACTCGTCAGAAACATTCGCCGAAAAGAGCTTCAGATACAGTTGGCCCTACTCGACGAAGACTCATCGGACTCGGAAGAAGGTCTATGGGAACTGCGCAACCGGTCCTATCCTACCCCTGGGACACTGGGTTCAAGTCGCCAGCGAGGGGAAGCAATGGAGGAACAAGAGGGCCACCTACCACCTAGGGGAATCAGACATCCCAGAAGAAGCTCATCACCCTTGAGCCTTGAATTCCTCCAGGGCTGCGGCAGCATTCTCTTCCTGACTCTTGCCTTGCTCACAAGCCTACTCCCAGCAGCAACGGCCTCTGCAGGGCCCTTGATCTGTAGTCACAGCCAAGGACAAACACTATGGAGAATCCCAAAGCCTATTGATTGTCCCATGCAGGAAGAATTCGAACCCAAGAGCAAGCCACACAGCGCCTGGTTCCGACTTTACAAAACCAACCACCTGCAATACCAATCCGCAGCATGGGTCTGCAAGAAGACAACCCACACTAAGAAAGTTTTCGTCTACTTCTGGAACACCGAGCATGAGGAAGAAGACAGCTACAAGCAAGAAATAGTCCCCATTGAAGATTGCAAAAGAATGCAGAAGTCCAAAACATCTGATCTGGGCCCACTGAAGCACCAACCGGAGGACATCTGGGCCACCGAGAACATCCTCCTGTGGGAGATGCCAGCAGCCTTCTTCAGCTGCTGCAAATGGCACTACTGGTCAATCACCAATTACGACCTTTACCAATCACAAGTTTGGAAAGACCATGACAGCCCCACCATGGGAAGCGCCATCGGAGATGTGAGCCATTGCCACTACCAGCAAGGACATTGTCAACTGTCTGATGGCACTGCCATCTTCTGGGAGCCTAATTTTCAAGAGCATTGCCAATTCATCAAGTGGAAGGACATCCAAGGGGTCACCATCTCAGGGTACTTCGTGGCCAGCCACGAGCCCATTGCCCTCTCACTCCATCACGTGAAGGTGGCTAAAGATTGCCATGGGCGCACCATCTACATAACACTCCAGGGAATCCCATTCTATGCCATCGCCACAACCTCGGGACCATTGAGCGCCCAACTCTACTCGAAACATGACAGTTCAGAACATCACAACAGCACTATCCTCATTAAAGAAGACAAAGACCACCCTGAAGCAATGCGCCTCATACGGACTACTATTCCACCAGAGGTGTTGCCTCCAGGATTAAGGCAACTACCACGCTGGTCAAGACAGAAGAGAGAAGGCAAACCAGACGAAAGTCTGAAGGAAACGGTGGAGAAAGCGAAAGATCACTGGCGCAAATCACGAAAGAAACCGATCCTCAGGGGAGACTCACTCGATTCATTCATCAACAAACCAGCCATCCACAATGAGAGATCAGACTCACTCGTGACCTCTGAGATGTTGGCCACGGAAAGCCAGTTCTTACTCTACGGCGTCTACAAGGACATTCGCGTCATTTTCCACCAACTCATTGGGCAGATATGCCATGCCACACAAACCAATTGGGGAGTCATACACGCGAACCTATTCACGCGACCAACCCTTGCCATGAGAAACCTATTGAACGACTCAAACATACAAGCCATAACCGCAGCCGATGGGTTCGTCAAGGTATATCCTTGCCGAACTCTACATCCACACGAGTACCGATTTCGGCCAATGAGCGTGAATAACTGTACGCAATACATCCCCATCATGTTCCGATTGACCAACTTCCAAAAGGGGGTGCACATGGGATACATGGACCCAACAGACAACATTGTACACCATACGTCGCCACCAGCCAGGTGTAGCGAAGTCGACACACTACTGGCAGTATTCAATGAGACAGTTTATCAATACAGTCGATTCGACGCACGCATTGTAAAAACGGTCCATTATCGCACCTTGAGAACCAACCATTGGGGACAAACCCATATCCACATGCCAGAACCAAGAGTCATTCAACAGTTCCTAATGTATACTTGGAGCGAGCTCCAACACCCATACAAGATCCATGAGGTCGTGAAAGAGTTCCAGAAGACAAGTCAAATCCTGAAGAAAATGGGACTCAATGTCAAGAGGTTAGACCTACAGGACCCTGATGCCACCTCAAGTGCCATGAGCCGATTCTCCAGCAGGATCATCCATTGGGGACTCGGAAACCTATGGAACCTGTCCTGGATGGAGATTCTCATTCTCCTTGCAATCCTCCTCATCGCTCTATTATGTTGTGTCCAATGCTGTAGCACGAAACCATTAACCGAGACGATCCTGAAACTCAACATCTGGAGCATCATCAGAACCAGCTTGGGAAGCCTCGTGGCAGGCCTGGTGTGGGTCGTGACCACAATTTGGAGAACCAGTGTTCAAATGACCACCAGGTCCCGAAACCGATTACGAAGACCGAGGAACCGAAGACAGAGCCAGTCTAAAAGAGGGCGGTAATCGGGGGGACAGCTGCAAGAACAACCACTGGTCCAATTCCGCCAAGAAAGCCCATCCAATTCAGCAGTACGAATCATCAACCCAGCCACCGGTCAGCAATTCCAAATTGTTGAGCTTAGTAGCGGGGTTGACATGGGCGTACCTAGCGTACGAAGAATCCAAGAAGAACCGACAATTGATGAAAGCACAGAACCTCCAGTCTATCAATGGACGCTAACCAAAACGTATCAACCCAGAATCCAAGTATTGGGACGGCAAAAACCAATTCGCAAGCCCGATGTGCATGTCTCCATTGAAGGACATCCA
>JASAMZ010004864.1:0-18698 GCA_030248115.1 Linhomoeus sp. GSCO2_2 | reverse complement strand
ATATGGGCGTTACGCGAACCGGTACGTATAGCGAGATACGTGTGATCGGCCTACAGGACGACTGAGAGCGAAACCATTACTGCACAGATGTCGACAGAGTTGCATACCTACCCGCCAAAATTGAAGAGCTCTGATTTGCTCCGGTTCAATCGTTTCACCTAATCGAAGACCACTCGCTTCGATCTAAGTAGCGCTTTTGCAATGTTCATGCCTGCGCTACCTACTTCACATACCATTATTTGCATTAGGTTGACTTGGTTAATGTTCTCGAATGCTACTACGTTCGCTACGCTAGTGGTTGGTTGAACTGGTGGAATACCCGGCCGTTCCCACAGGATAGCAGCTGATCAATCAGGCGATGCGCTGGAATTAGAGAGTTGCCACCCCAGCACGACAAATTTGGTTCGAATCAATCCGGTTCTTCCTAGGCATAAATGGCGTAGTAGTGTCTGAAAGAGATGTTACTGCAATAGCAATTGGCAGGATTGAAGAGTCTTGAACAATAGCGTTCGAGTTCATTGTGAAGACGCCAGTCATGAGATGTGTCTTCGTTGCGCTGCTGTCTGTGGCGGCGTGGCAACAGAGCTGGGCGAGTCTGCCACCCCAAACTGTGGAGGGTGACCAGGTGGAAGTTGATGTTCCTGGACAGGTGTGCAAGCTGATGTGTCTTATTTGAAAGCAGTAGGTACGTATATGTAGCATCAGCGCATCCTAGTTAATGTAGATCCGGACTGCTATGATATGGCGTCTGTTCAGCGTGCAGCAGTTAATCTTTCTAGTGCTCAAGCAAGCGTCACCAACTGTAATGCAGATTTCAGTTTGCAGAAGCATACAATGTCTATGTATTAGGTAATATTACAGTAATCACAGTACTACAGTAATCAAAGTGCAGATTTGACATGACTATATTCAGGGAAAGCTGCGAGGGCGCCGAGTGATTCTGAAGCCAGATCCAATGAACGCCCATCCTCCAGAGGTGGAAACCGCCGACGCCTATCTCGGCATTCCGTTCGCCGCGCCTCCTGTAGGAGAGCTGAGATTCAAGGTAGGTGCCGTATTTGTAGAAGGCCCATAATTGAATCGAAATTGAAACAATGGTCTGCAATCGACCCCACTTTCCCGATACTTGTTCAGAGGCCCGAACCGCCAGTGGCCTGGCAAGGCACTCGCGAGGCGAACAAGTTTGGAAAGTCCTGCTACAGTCCATCGGTCCCTCCAGGCCACCCTCCAGAGGAGGACTGCAGCGAAGATTGCCTCTTCCTCAATGTCTTCGCGCCTTCCAAACCTGCAGAAGGAGTGGTGAGGAGGAGTTGTCAAATTTGTAGGCCCAACAGTTTAGTAGTATCTCTTGCCAGTAGTAGTCATGAGGTCAAGACGGCAGTACTTCACAAATCAATGTGTGTCTGTCCATACTGCGCTCAGCTTACAGTACTTCGGCGCTTACCGAGCATAGACTCAAGCGCATACTCCTGGTATAATCAAAGTCTAGCATTAGCCTGTTGCCCCACAAGGTAAACTGCAACATGTAACACATGGATTCCTGTGACACATAGTGACAGTTTCTAGACCCCTCCTGCCGATGGGTATCCCGTGCTAGTCTTCATCTTCGGTGGTGGTGGCACCGCAGGATCATCTTCCGAGTACAATCCTGAGAAGATCATGAACAACTTCGTCTCAAAGGGAGTCCTCTACGTCACTGTCAACTACAGGCTGCATTTCTTCGGTACACGTTTGTGTCACATAAACTACTGCCTATACATAGCTGCATAAACCCATATGCTACTACTAGTCCAGGTTATCTCACTACCGGAGACAGCGAGGCACTGGGAAACTTTGCTTTGTGGGACAACTTCGAAGCTCTGAAGTGGATCAATAGGAACATCAGGTTGTTTGGAGGCAATCCAAATCAAGTGACCGTCTCAGGACAAAGCTCTGGCTCAAACAATGCTCACTTCTTGGCAATCAGTCCCAAGACTGACGGTACATGTTTTCACAATTCAGACTGGTATTATTACGGCATCATTTCTTTACGTCTTGCGTAAGAACCGTGTTGTGTTTCTCGCCGAACCAGTGAAGTCAACTAAATGCATACCTACGACCGCAATCGATGCCAACGACTATCCGAACACGTGCCTTATATGTAGAAGCCAAGTGCAATTGAAGTCAGTATTCTGCAGCTAGCAACTTTATACTCCAAGAGCCGCAATTTTGGATAAATGTGTAATTTCCTTCTCTATGCGACACGAACTTCAGGCTTGATGCAGGGACTTCTCGTCCAGAGCGGCAATCTAATTATCACGCCAATGGAACGGTCGGCGGGCCTGTCGAAAGCCTTGGCTAAGAGCGTCAACTGCCCTGAGACGCCGAGCTCATCTCTGCTGCAGTGTCTGCGACAGAAGTCATGGCCGGAACTTAGAGATGGATTCTTTGTGAGTTGCATACATACTACTTTGTGCAGTAAATTTGGAGTGCATAAATTTTTAACACACACGCACGGCTGTGCACGCGTCGCATATCACTGCCAATGCCACGCCACAGAACTGAGTAATATGATTTCTAACGACTTCAGAGCAGTTTGTGGAAATTGGCGCCCACCGCGTTTATCGGATAGTTTATAGTATGAAGAAAACGGTGTAGTGCGCACTCAGACATGGTGAACATGCTAAACTGAAGGATTTGCCAGTCTCACGCTCTCAAAAGGGCTCCTTGACATCTCCAGAGCGACGGTTTCGTACTGGGCGACGGCGGAGCGTGGCTGGTGGTGCAGGACGGCGACTTCCTGCCGGCGTCTCGCTATGAGCTCATTGCTAACTCCAAGAAGATCCCCGTAGTCGCCGGCTTCAACCAGATCGAGGCTCACTTGTACGGTGAGGACACACCAGCTCCAGATCCCATGTGTCATGTGCAAAGCGAGCGAGCTTGGTATCCTCTGGGATTGCAGCAACCACTTGAACATGTCCAGAGTTGAATCCGGCTTCCCCGGTGTGTTAAGCCATCTTGTTACCACTGAACCATGCGGCGACCGCTTGATTTGTGTCGTGCATATTACATACATACATAGGTTGCGCACATGTCTGTGTATGCGTGCTCCTTTCAGCGCAATCTTCGCAGACATATGTAGTCGGATGCGCGGTATGCCATCCTCCAATTGTCGCCCCTCAACATCACTGCCACGACTGGATTAATGGGGGAGTGCTTTTGGAGGATCCATGGTACCTAAAACTATACTTCAGTGGCGCCCGCCGGAGTCACCAATCCAACTGGTACCCAGATCGACCAGACCAAGACCATTGATCAGGAGACATTCCGACAGAAAACCATGGCTATGCTGAACATTCCGGAGCAATACAAAGATGAAGACGTTGTCAAGGAGCAATTTGAAGTCATCGAGAACGCTTACATGCGCCCTGGCAAGCTGTGCAAACGGAATGGCAAGCCTTGGGTTTGCCCCGCTGGAGATTACTACCAGAGTGGCAGCTATGAGCTGACGAGGAAGTATATCGAGGTTGCACTCTATAATGAATTGGGTACCTATCATAAAGAGAGTTCATTCAATTAATTCCTATCAAACTTTCCAGATGGCGAGCGAGTTCCAATTCTTCAAGTACATTGTGGAGTTCGTCCGTCGGAAGCGCGAGAGCGGCTCCAACGTGTGGATGTACCAGTTCGACGCCTATTCGCCTAACACTGAGTTCATCAAGAACTCTATTGTGAAAGGTGCGCGATATTGCCTAGTATTTCGTCGGCACAATTGTAACAACCGCTAGCTAACTGTAATTGTACAGTGTGTGTATATGTTAACAAAACATTGCTTCTTTGTAATCGCACTTTCAGGCGCCATGCACGGATTGGAACTGGCCTTTATGCATTTTCGCGAGCTGCCCGAGGGAGAAGACGAGCTAAATCGCGTTACTGACATCTTCACCTCGATTCACACGGACTTCGCCAAATACGGGTGGGTGCACGGCATTTGTTTTGAAGGTCCAGCAGCAAGCACGCTCAATTCTGAACCAAGCATAGGGTGTGATAGCATGATGAATTGCTACATGTACGTCAAGCCAACGGTAGTTAGGCAACGTGCCCCCCCCCCCTCCCCTTTCCTTGACCATCATGAACATGTGATGTGTGACCCTCAGATGTGGTGAAGGCGGGGGGGATGACGTTTACAGCCACCTAAATGAAAGAGCTAAGGTACACAACAGAGACGAGCTCTGCCATAAAGAGATCTCAGAATTCTCTACAGGCGCCCAACCAAAGCTGCTGGCGAGTGGTGCAAGACTTCCGAATGCAAGCCCGATCGTTGCTTGCACATTGATATTCGGCCTTACATGGAAGACAACTGCGGCACCAAAGGTACCGTAAATCCTCCAATAAGCGCCCTGGGCGCTAGGAGGGGCGCTTATTGGAGGGGGGGCGCTTATTCGAGGGGGGCGCTTATTCGAGGGGGGCGCTTATTAACTCTACCCCTTAGGAGTGCCAACATTTCACCAAAATTCTCCGTTGTTGACACATTTTTTGCGCACATCTGCTAGACTGAAACACTACAGCTTTTGATCAGAATACCTCCAATTAGTAGTAGTGCTGTCATATGTAGCCAAAACTTGTGTTATGAATGGTCACAGAGCACATATGGTAGTGCTAGTACTGCTGATACTAACAAATGGTGGGCGCTTATTGGAGGGGGGCGCTTATTTTCTCAACCTCCCTCTAGGAGGGGCGCTCATTGGAGGGGGGCGCTTATTCGAGGGGGGGGGGGGCGCGTATTGGAGTATTTACGGTATACCATCTACAACGGCCGCATTCCGTAAACACATTGACTCCACAGTTCGTTACCCTGCCATCAGCACCCAATTCACAGTTGTTTCCATTGCAGCCTACACCATATGGATGGAGATTATCCCAGCAATTCTGACGAAGCATGGTGTGCCGCTTCCGGCTTACATTGCTGACAACGACGTGGACATATCGAAGCAGTGATAGACCATCTTAGTGATACAGCAGTCGGAAGTGGTCACTGGATACTGAATTGATTACTAAACAGTGACTCTGACTTTAGTCTGGAGTTGACGACAAGGCGTTAAATGAAAGTGTAGTGTGCATCAAAGCTCACGAAACTGTGAGCGATCTATGCGGGGCTCAACAACATTCTTAGAGTGCACAGTGCTCTGAGATTGGTATGAGTCACGTAGACGGCGTGTAGGCGACCTCGCTCGTCTCATCTCTCACAAACAAACTACACAAACTGTTAGTCACACTGCCTCGCTTTCAGTAGAGTACCACTGCCAGTTAGACGCGCGACAGGCAGCGAACTCATAGGCGCAATTCGCGACCTTTAAAAATTTGAGAGCGGCGAAAAACGCGCGCCCGATTCTACACGTGCAGAACCTTCCCCCGCCCCGACATCGCACAGTTGCATCAGAAGAGGAGAGGGTGGAAAGAGAACAAATTTCGGGTCACGTACGCAGTGTACCATAGTGTGATGTCACGCCCGCGCGCGCTGCGCCGTGCCGCCGCGCTCGCAAACAACAACAGCCGACCAACACGTGATGCTGTGTGTTCCGCACCCGCCCCTCTGTGCGTCTGTCTGCCAGTCTGTGTCAGACTTCCGGTCGCGCTGACGAAATCGGATCGATGACTTCGGAATCGGAAAAGACATACTGAAAGTGGATAACTCCATTGATTGTTCTCCGCAGTGGCGCATGAGTCCTGAGCAAAGTTGGGCGCTTGGAATCGCCGTATTTCTGGCCACGTCCGGCCTGGTGCTGTTGTCCGTCTGCTGGGGAATGAGAGGTATCAAGTGGTATTTGATTCTGCACAGCTTCCATTCGTACCTACATCCACGCATGAGCAACTACTGTTCGACCTGAAACTCGTGAACGTGACCATCTTATTAGATGGCGCCTTTCGTTCATCATTGTGAAGATGTCGTAAGAATTTAGATTTATGTCTGCACACAGTGATGTTATTCAGATCTGTAGTTAGTAGATCGGAAACGGACAACAACAAACTTAGATATCTGGGCATACAATGAATCTGGGCATATATGTAGTATTTTTGCTGGAGAACCGCTGACCTAAACAGTCTTGTATAGAATCGTGTTGCAACACAACAGTCTTCTATCTTGTTTTGTTATGGTTATTGTTCCAGTCAATTTCCAGCTAAACGTGACTGCTGTTGTTGATAGTTCACAAAGGAGTAATATTCCCTAAACTGCGCCCCCATAATAGTACACACGCCAATACATCACGTCACATTGCTAGCGAAACAGTTTAGCAAATTGTCATAGCTCTGAAAACATCTAACGCTCAATTGTTGAGTAAGTTCTTGAGTGCAATTGCACCTACAAGGCGGCCAGTTGACGGAGACTGACAGCCCTACTTCAGACATCGTCCTGTCAGTCAGGAGGCCCGGCCAGCAGTGCAGCAAGGCGCTTCAGACTATTACAACGCCTTCCACACATGCGAACTTCCTGATTGGCGTCTACGTGGTGCCTGCTCTGCCGCCTCCCAGCTATGCGGAGATTGCCCCCTCCTCCTACTCTTACGGTTACACAGACTCTGTGGACAACGACTACTGCGGCAGTGTTGGACAAATCAGCAGCCTTGCTACATTCGTTGCTACATCATGACAAATCCGAATTTGACGACCGGTGACGATCCTCTGCTCTGGTGATAATTTGACAACTGCCATCTTTGACCTGTGCCGCGTTGAAAGTGACGATCTTGCAATACCGTAATCTGTCAAGCTTTGACAAGGGCGCATTGTAAGGTCAGCTAAGTCGAAAAGTTTTGTGCGTTTATGTTTATGCGAGCTTCGTTTTCACGTTCTTGTGCTCGTTGATTTTCAGTTTCGCAAACCTGGGTACAACGTACAGTAGGTACAACATCGACAAATTGCTTGAACATTCGTCTGCAACAATTTTCATTTTGTTGCACTACATTGGAAATTGAGCGAACGCATTCGGTAGAGCGAACGCAATTTAAATAAATCAGCGAATGCCGAAAGCAATTTGAATAAATTTATTTGATACAATGTAACCGGCTTAGTGATTTCGCTTTCTCTGCCATTCCCACCGTTTCCTGCCCTGCAGACAGTTGTCCTGAGAGCAGTGATAGCAACGTAGGTACCGTATACCGGACAGCAACCAGGCGTTACGCAGAATCGACGGAGAAACTCAAAATCAGAATAGAAGGATTCCCGAACGAAATCATGGAGGGAAGGAGAATCGTTAGGGTACTGAGCCTAGTGTTTCTTGCTTCCGGTGAGTGGCACAATTATTAATAATCATCATACATACCTACTTGGAGCTATTTGTAGCCGTATATTGTTATTCATGGTACAGTAAGATAGCGTCTTCCTATTTGTATATTTGAGTAGCACTGTGACTCGCTAGCATGAGGTAACCAACAATTGACACGTATGTTTACATGAACGTCTGAAGATATCTATGCTAATAAGAGATGAACAATGCGCCAGATCTAAAAGCAGTCAGAAACTAATGCAAGTTGCTAACTCATTTTGCGCCTCTTTCCAGCTGTCATGTCAGCGCAAGTGAGACAAACACTGCCTGAGATCCTCAATAGATATGGCCCAATTGAAGATGAGATCCCCATTGGAGCGATTGGCGAACTTGTGAAGACAGCCCCACACGTGACTTTTGAGGCGCTAGCATTGTGATTGACTATTATTATTATCATTATTATCATTATCATCATTATTATTATTATTATTATTATTATTATTATTATTATTATTATTATTATTATTATTATTATTATTATTATTATTATTATTATTATTATTATTATTATTATTATTAGTATTATTATTATTATTATTATTATTATTATTATTATTATTATTATTATTATTATTATTATTATTATTATTATTATTATTATGATTATTATTATTATGATTATTATTATTATTATTATTATTATTATTATTATTATTATTATTATTATTATTATTATTATTATTATTATTATTATTATTATTATTATTATTATTATTATTATTATTATTATTATTATTATTATTATTATTATTACTACATATAACAATTACTACTGTGGGGGGGCGGCGAAACAAACCCTGCAGAAGTTAACGTTTGCAAAACACACTTTCTTCTTGCCTATTTGCCTTTCGAACCTATTTGCCCCAATAAACCGGAGCGCCAGATATGTGCTGACATTTCCTTCAGCGCTTTCAACGTGCCGTTGGCAGGCATATCGGACGTCGATATCAAAGCACTCTGTGCAGACCCCAAGGAACCAGTGAAGACTTTGGTTGACGCCTGCGGCGCCCACTTGGATTTGACTTTGAATGACCTGATCAAAGTGACCTCGCCAGACATTGACGCCTTAAAGGTACTATTTCTTCTACTGAACAAGTCGAAAACAGATACGGTACTTTGATACGGTCCTTTTGATACGGTCCTTTTCCTAACGGTCCCTTCAAGTCGTTGGAACGGACGTCACATAATGTAAACTTGTTCAGATGAATCACTTGGCGAAGATGGAGCAGGACTCCGGCCCTCTGGACATACGGAGACTGTTGTTGGTCTGTCGAGTGAACGACCTCTGCGCACAACGCGCCAACCTGGCCAAGATGGCGGACAAGGTGTCTGTTTCACCGGTAGAATGGTACATAGTAGTTTCAGCAGTTGACGTGGAGCTCATTGCTCGTCCTATGCTGCCATTACCTATTTGTAGAAGGTCTGAGAGAGCTTGTCACACCGCAACTCTTCTTTAACATCGACTAGGTCATGGACATTTCTGGTTCGTTTACAATACCTATGAAAGGAGTTGCTTGAATTCAATCAAAATCAATGTAGGTAGCTCCGATAGATTGTGTACAAATGACTTCAAGCACTGCAAGACTGACGTTTTCAGCGATGTTTCGGCCACATTGCAGTGGCCATCCTCAGGTTTCATGTACATGTTTCTTCCAATCCCAGTTGACATTTTCATTTTGTCACGACTACGCCGTAAGCCGAGCTGTATTACTGTTGGTACTGCGCGAGTTATTTATGTATCGGTCTTGGCTCACTGAAAAGCTAGTGACAGTGATCGGTGGCAGTGAAACAGACATTAGGTGCCACGAATAACGGTGAAAGAAATCCTTGCCAAAACAGAGAATTTCAGTGACATCAAGGTTGGTTTGTATGGTGAGAGGGTCGTCTGTGAGTGTGACCCACAGTAGACGGTTGAGATGCAGCTTGGAATTGAAAGCTTTCAGTTCGATTACATTGCGAGGATTGCAGACGACGTGGAGCTGTCTGTCAGTGAGATGGCGCAAATTGGAGATGAGACTGGTGAGACATAGACACACTCAAGTGGATTACCATAGGCGGTCATAGACACTAAACATTCCTATCGATCTCGAGGTCTCTTAGGCGTCACTTCACGAGCTCTATCTTTTCTGTTGAATTAGTGGCTTACCAGTGTAACTCTGCTACCAGTATACGGTCATGATTCCTAATTTAAGGTGCCACGGTGGCGGACATGTCGTCTATCGCAGAGCTGAATCGAATGCGCAGAAACGACCAATCGCTAAAGAAGATCCTGAAGGAATTCCCAAACATGAATAGCCAAGACCTGATAGAAATCCACCAATCCTGCGCGTGTGG
Organism: Linhomoeus sp. GSCO2_2; assembly: GCA_030248115.1. Classification (NCBI taxonomy): domain Eukaryota; kingdom Metazoa; phylum Nematoda; class Chromadorea; order Monhysterida; family Linhomoeidae; genus Linhomoeus; species Linhomoeus sp. GSCO2_2. The sequence continues at coordinate 9,064 of JASAMZ010004864.1, read as the reverse complement.
AGCGATCAGGGTGACGACGGACAGAGCGGCGCAACTTAATTTCGAGCAGAACAGCTAACACTAAAGCCCACCAAAATCGAAATTTTAAAACATTTTCAAAGGTCGACCAGCTGGCCGAAACCGTGGAAGACGCCGTGGAGCGCAGCACGGAATTCGAGCCGCCCTTCAGCAATGAAGTCTTGGGAATTATCGCTTCGCGAATCGTTCAGCAAGTCTCCTCTTCGGTGGAGACGCAGGAGTCTTCCTCCATAGAACAGTACACAGAAACTGATCCAGTTGTTGCGGTGGGCGCTGCGAGTCTCACGGCTAATTGGCGTAACAGTTCAGACAGTCCGTTTACGTTTTCAGCTCACAAAGAAGATCGACTTGACCGTTGCGCAGTTTGGAGCTGCAATGGACGCCAATCCCACTATGACGATCGAAGAGCTCGGAGTCAAAGCAGAGAAGGCCAATTGTCTCTATGCTGGAGATCTGAAGAAGCTGGCAGAAAAGACCAAAGGAATTCAACTGCAAGACATCAGGTCGATGCTGAAGCGAACGCTAGGCATGCTCATGAAGACATTCTTCAACGTGGTCAGAAAGTGGGAATGGTCGACAACAGAAGATCTAAAAGCACAGTCGGGTAAATATGCCTAGGTAAGTGTTTAAATCAACATCCAATATTCGGTGTTTCACGTTGAGGTTAATTCCAACTCAAAAGTATTCAATTGTTTGTTTGCATCTGACAAGACATCTGAAGCACCTCTGAAGTAACACTCGCTGTCGAAGAACATAACTATTTACAAGAAATTTTTCACTTTGCCCATGCGAAATGTCGTTCTCTACCACTAACAACCGCACATTTTCTGTTATTTGAGATTTGACATTTAAATTTTATTGAACTTTAACTTCAGAGCGAGCCGCAGTCGTGGAGGTCGTCAAGAAGACCGACGAATTCATTCAGGACGTGACGGTGGAAGAAGCCATTGGAGAAACCCTGGGGTCAAACCCAGACTTGACAGTGGCCGATCTCAGCACCGCAGCGACGAAAGCCAAATCTCCACATGCCCTGCAATATCGCATTCTAATGGAGTCTAACCCAGGCCTAAAGCTCCAGCAGGGAAGCGTTGCATAAGAAAGTAAAAGGCGCACCATCTCTCTAATAGAAGCGGCTACGTAGTGGCGAAGTGCAGTGCAGCTATTGGCTGGAGGCGAGCCAAACCCACCGTGCAAAGTATCAAAGTAGTTGCAGCTATCAAAGTACTAGGTACTGTAGTAATGGTACTGTAGTATCAAAGTAGTTCATGTCAGAAGTTTTCCCGATTTGGACCCTCTGTTAACCCAGTAGCTCAAACGCTAGCACAAGGAATGCCATGGTCGTTCCCTTATGCAACGATTCCCAGCTCGTCATCATCATCACGTCGGAGAAAGAGAAAGTGACCATGAGTAATCTGCTGAAAGAAGTGTCGAATCGTCCCTCGGTGCCTCTCAAAGGGATCGTTCAACATTTGGTGGGGCAGCCGTCGTCAGAGGAGGCGGCCTCCTCCTTCCTGCTCGACGAAGAAGATTGAGAAGAGTGGCGTCGCTCGCAATCGTTGGTTCGTACTTGGGTGACACGTTTTAATCAGGTGGCCAATAGAAACTCACTTTCGTTTCGGTTTCAGTTTCCATTTGAATTATGACGTTTGCCGAGTTTTAGTTTCAGTTCCACTAAAATTATGACGCTGGCCGAGTTTCAGTTTCAGTAACTGAAGCTGATTCCAGCTAATGAAGGCCTAGAAATGCCGCAATGAATTGTTTAAATTTATGCTTGAGTGTTGATACTTTGCGGATTCAAGATCAATTTTGAGCTTTCGTTAGTTTCTTCAGTGTTTTAAGCGAGTGATGTAATGCTGATACAAATAATGCGTCAACTTTGGTCGCAATATTTGGTCACTTTTTTTCGCCCGGCCTCAGCCGGGCGAACCCTATCAAGAGCTCGGCGTGCGTACGTACGTACGTACGTACGTACGTGCGTATGTGCGTGGGTCACGCTCGCTTCGGGCTTAATAACTCGCTCGTCTGACGTCGTAGGAAGGAGTTTGAGACATCGTCGGGTAGCCCGCAGACTCCTATAGCGTTCTAGGTGGTTGAAACTAAAATAAGTTTTCAAATTCGAGCGCTACAGTATCCCAAAGTGGGGTCCATTTTAAGACAAAAGTTGACCGAACCTAGTCAAATCGCATATCAATGTGAAGCGCTCGAGCTCCTGAGCACGAATCCGACAACTAAAAGTTTCAAAAGTTTAAACAGACGGCTACAGTAACCAAAACGCGTCGCAAACTGGCAATTTCGGCATAGTCGCAGGCCGTATAACTCGCTCGTCTGACGTCGTAGGAAGGAGTTTGAGACATCGTCGAGTAGCCCGCGGACTCCTCTAGCCTTCTAAGTGGTCGACACTAAAACAAGTTTTCGAATTTGAGCGCTACAGTATCCCAAAGTGGGGTCCATTTTACGACAAAAGTTTACCGAATCTGGTCAAATCGCATATCAAAATGAAGCGCTCGAGCTTCTGAGCACGAATCTAACAACAAAAAGGTTCAAAAGTTTAAACATAGCGCTACAGTAGCCAAAACGCGTAAAAAACTAGTGATTTTGACATGGTCATATCTCGGCACTCGTGAGTCGCAGAGCGACGTGCTCGACGTCATTCAAGAGCTTACAGCAAGGAGATGTCGATTCAAGAGTCACAATTCGAAAATAATTTGAACTGCGTCCGCTACAGTAACCTAAAGTTTCGCGTTGAAAACTCAGAATTTGATCAAACGCAGTCAAATCACACATCGAATTGAAGCGCTAGAACTGCCGAGCACGAATATTACAACGAAGAGTCTCAAAGATTCAAATTTCGCGCGCTACAGTAGCGCAAAGTTTCGCGTCAAATAGTAGAAATCACTTGCAAACTCATCGAAATTATTCCTCAGTGTAGCGCTCAAGCTTCCGAGTGTGAATTTGACACTGAAAAGTTTTGAAGTTGCGTGCAACACACTACAACATCAAGATCGCGTCGAAAACAGGAAATATTGACTTTGCTATCTCTTGGTACTCGTGCAACACAGAGCAACAGTCGTTGAAGAGCTCACTGCAAGCCAAAAATCGAATCAAAGTCAGTAGTACTAGTAACCCGTGGTTTTGTCCAAAGTTCCAGACGCGGCTTTTTTTAAATTTTAGTTTTTAAACATATGTTCTTGCTATAAAGAATTAAACCCGGGCGACCCCAATGTTGCGTAGCAAGACCACTCCAATAAGTATGGTCGTGAGAAGAGTCGAGAGGTTACACGAACACGGAAAGGGCCTCGCTACAAGCTCAGTACAAGTACAAAGCTCAAACCCACTCCGCTTTTTAAAAGAGACTTGTTCGCCGCGCCTCAGCGCGGCGAGGTGTATATATACGGTTGACAATGTCTGTGTGTGTGTGTGTGTCTGTCTGTGTGTCTGTGTGTCTGTGTTTCCGTGGCACGGAAGTAAAATGTGTGACATATGTGGTCAAGTAGACTCGAGGTCGCTGAGTACGGATCCGATGTCCGTTTCTGTTGCTAATTTCGCATTTTCGAGATATTCGCAATTAAAGATCGAAAATGTCGAAAATCAACTTTTTCGTCTAGTGCGTTAGCCGCAAAATTTCTTCAGAAATGGAAGGAGCATGGACCGCGGATAATTTGTAACACAAAAGAAATTTTTTGCAGATGTGGAATTTAATAGAAATACGCGATTATTTGTCAAAATTGCATAAATCGACTAAAATGCAACGTCATTTATTGACGAATGTGAATGCAGAAATGGAAAGGTCGTATGCCAATAAGAAATTGTGAGATAGTTTTACAGTTTTTAAAAATAGCAATTTTGAGATATTTTCAATCAAAATATGAAAATGTCAAAAATCGACTTTTTCACCTGATGATATAACGGCGAAATTTCTTCAGAAATGGAGAGAGTATAGACTGCGGATAATTTGTAACGCAAGAGAAATTTGTTGCAAATATGGAATTTAATAGAAATACGTAATTATTTTTCAAAATTCCATAAATCAACGACATGGAACGTCGTATTTTGGCTAATTTGAACGCAGAAATGGTAAGGCCGTATGCCAATAAGAATTTGTGACATAGTTTTACAGTTTTAATAAATTCCAATTTCGAGATATTCAGAATTAAAATTCAACAAAATGTCAAAATCCAGATTTTCATCTGATGGCCAGAACAGCTGTCTATTGATGAATGCACTCGGGAACAGAAATGGGTACGCTGAACACAGGAATTCGTTCGCACCAAACTTTTGGCAAGTTTTTTTGTTGGATGTGAACACAGGTAGGAAACATCAGATAAACGGCGTCGTATCATGCCGATAACATATAGCGAACGCGGCGATATCACTGAGCGTCAGATCAGCTGTACAAACAACCGTATCGTGGGGATAGCTGCACTTGGCATTAAGGTACACATTCTCAAGACACTTTCTCCAGATGCGGCTAACGATGTGTACAAAGTTCACCATACTGTTCACCAAAATTTGACAGACACAAAGTATAGGTTGAACTTTTTACACACACAGCTTGTTGATGAAAATACACTAGTGATGCTGTTCACACCGTTTCAATTTTGTTTCGGCTAACTGATTGTAACTGACACTGAAACAAGTTTGAGTTTCTATTGGCCACCCTGGCTCTCAATCGTTGCTTCGCACTTGGGTGACACGGTTTTATACGGCTTTGGGGAAACGGCTCGAGGAAGTTGGCTGATAATTGTTTCAAACGCAGCAGGACGGATGACGAACACACACAACTTCCCATTGAAAGTGGAATCGCGTCGTAATCGTAAGTGCCCTCAATCGCTTTGACACAGGAGTCGTGCATAATGTTGGGTTATGATGTCTCATATTAGGCTTGCCGAGGTGAGAAATAAGCAAACGCTTGTCAAATGCGCAGCAACTGGCATCGCAGAGTGCAGCCGCTTTCGACGGCAAGGCAAACGGTTCGGTAGTCAAAGCATGGAGCGCTCCAAGCTTCCTTCTGAGTAAATTGACAATTTCGACTTTGTCAAGAGCGAGAAACAAAGACAAGGAAGTGGAGTGTTGATCAGACCACTCTAACACCACATCACATCACACACCACATCACATCACATTACGCCATTCCAGGTACTGAGCCGTTGACGTCTTGTGGTGGTGCTACGTACTGTACAGTGTTACACTGCTGTCATCTCACTTGAGGAATTGGATTTGACGCCGAAGCCCGGCTCTTTCAACTTCTGAAGCTTTCCCTTCAGCGATGAGCGGATCCCGATGTGTTGAAACAAGGGAGGCTTGTTCGTGATGCGGTAGCGGCTGAGAGTCTGCGAGCGAAGTGCAGTATTGTTGAACTGTTAGAGCTAAGCCAGTCATACATGCACGAACACTTGACGTTATGTCCTATTGCATGCCAGGAGATTACTGTTGCTCTCTTGCTGTTTTCTACGCGTGTGTCCGGCAGAACAAACTTTACATAGGATGGCCATTATAGAGCGTGTAAGTGCCGTAAAATCCTCCAATAAGCGCCCTGGGCTCTTATTTTCCAACCTTGCTCAAGAGGGGCGCTTATTGGAGAATTGCGCTTATTTGAGGTCGGGGGGGGGTGGGGGGGAGGAGTGGTGGCGCTTGTTAACTCGACCCTCGGGAGTCACAAAATTATACCAAAATTTTCTAGGTTGGTGTTACATTTTGTGTACATCTGCATAGATTTTATACTGAAACTGTCTAGCTTATGATCAGAATAACTGCAATTAGTAGTAGTGCTGTCATAGGTAGCCCAATCTTGTGTTAGGAATGATCACTAAGCACATATTATGGAGTGCAAGTACTACTGGTACTTACAAGAGGTTTGTGATTACTGGAGGCAAGCGATTATTTTCTCAACCTTCCTCTAGGAGGGGCGCTTATTAGAGGGGGTGCTTTTTTGAGGGGGGCCTTATTGAAGAATACGGGTGTACCTTTGTGCACTCTTTAGGATTCTTCTCCTCAGGCGAGCAGTACTTCGCACTCAACATAGCACTCAATAGCCAGTCAACTGGTTTGTCGCGGTGAAACATGAGTATGAATTGTATGATCCAAGGGAGGTCGGAGGCTCGAAACAGTTTGCCAATGAAGCCCAATGATGAGAACTCGATCAGAAGCCATTGGGGTGCTTTCTTTGATTGATGGCGAAGAGAACGCCTAATTTGACTCAGGTAGCCTTCTTGAGCGATAACATCGTCTTCCAGTTGCTGAAGGGAGTAATGTAATACTGTAGGTACGTCTTCACTAATCAGTCAAGAAAGTTGTCTACACGGCTGTCAACATGTCAATCGGTTTTGCATTGTCACTATCGATTCATGTACAGCGATTTCAAACGTTGGTTGTCTGTGACACTGGACACTGTTGAAACGCGCTCAATCGATTCTTACCATGTAGTAGTCAGCCCTTCGCTGACAATACATCATCAGATAGGCGTAGTCAAGGTTCTGCTTCGTTCTCCAAAATACCCTTTCTGCAGAGTCATTGAATGTCAACGGCAGCTGCCGATTGTGGAGTTCTGGAGGGTAGTATGCTCTTGGTGGTGCTACGATAATCTGCCATTCGAATCATTGTAAATGTCTTTGAACAGAGTTTTGCTGAAAACACTGACAGAATCAAACCTCGATCAATCCATCAGCGACAGCGTCAGTGAACTCATCGACGAATTTGAGATCTGATGATTCTCTTGAAGTCGCATGAGCCGAATCTGAAACTCTAAACTCTGCAATGCAGCGATTGTTGCACACTCTGTGCGGTACTCCTTTTCTCCGCACCTGTCATATCGGGAACAACCATGACTACAATGATGACTGAGCTACGGTCCTCCGATGGCAAGCCATGAATTAGTGATGACAGAGTGGTGTTCAGATATGAAGCGTTTGCCCTCCTTACAGTTGGGATGCCAATAACCAACTCGGTGCCATTTCTTAGCCTGCGATTTCGAACAATGGTCTTGGAAGGTTGAAGAGAATCGGTTGGCAGGTGACGCAAATGTGGCAACGCGGTAAATGCCTCCGATAATAATACGACAGTGAAGTCTTCATGTTGCTGAACAATTAATTAATTGAATACTCATTTGTTTTAGCTCCTGCGCTTGACTACATTTTCGTTTGATTATTTATTACTTTCAGCTTGTTCGCTTATTTATTGATTAATCTATGTGTTTATGTGTTTGTTAATGATCTAAACGTTTATTTTGTATATTATTCATTTGCTCATTTACTCGTTTATATGTTTATTTATTCCATTATTTATTTATTTATTTATATTTATTATTTATTTTTCGGTCCATTCATTTATTTACTTATCTATCTATGCATCTATTTATTTATTCATGATTCATGCCTACTTGCATCTGTTTGTTTAACCACCAAAAAACAAGTTGCACTTGCAAGCAAACTTACATCCTGGAAGCTGCGAATATCGTGGATAGTCCAGTCTTGACGCCAACTCACTAGCAGTAACACGGCGAAGAAAATGAATAACGCTGCAGTGGAACAGCAGCGCAGGCGACGACGACGACCGCACCACGCCGCCGCTACCCAAGCGGATTTCGTGATCATTGCAGATTCATGTCGACTCAATGCGACCGATTGATTCAATGAGTACCAGGTAGGCACGTAGACAGGCATGAATAAATAGCATGGACATAGGCACCTATCAGGTAGGTTTGCGGCGGAAGGGCGTATGTGCGGGAAATAGCACTTGTATTGGTAGCAAAAGACCCGTCGAATCGACACGGCGCGCGAGTCCTCGCGGGCCGCGTAATCCATGGATAATGGACGGTTTTCGCAGTAGTAACTGTCGATGTACACAATCCATATACCACCCCGACCCGAACTAACCCGTTAAGCATGTGTGTTGCGGCGCAGTGCATCTAGAGAAGCAGAGCCACAAATCCAAAGTTCTGGATTAAGTATAATACCGCCACACAATACTGCAGTCAATACGAAACCTACACGCATCTTCGCTAGAGCAATCCGGCACTTCTTCCAGATAAATTCACAACAATATTAACAAAATTTCGTTATATTCTAAGCTCATCACATAGAGCATCTGATACTCTGATCAGGTAAGTTCGAATGGCGTTTATAATGTTTCACCAAGACGATACTGACAACTGTCGCCCCAAGTCCAGTTCAACGGCGGGCTCCCTACGACTCTTGTTGGCAAAGTGCCAGGTTTCGAGACCATGTCGCACAGTTTGCAGTAGCCGCAAGCGGTAGCGTCAGAAGGGACAATGTCTATCGATCGTCTCCACTCAAAGTACTCCTCGTACGCAGTAGAGTTGCCATCGAGATACCGGAGGTGCCTCGCAAGCTGTTCCGCAGAGGAGAACTGATCTGCGGCGATGTAGGAGTGGGCAGGCAGAATGTCTCTGTGGAAATATGGTCGTCGTCGTCGTCGTCGTCGTCGTCGTCGTCGTCGTCGTCGTCGTCGTCGTCGTCGTCGTCGTCATCGTCGTCGTCATCATCATCATCATCCGCGCGTCGTCGTCGTGATCATCGTTGTGTGTGGTGGTGTGTGGTCGTATCATCATCATCATCATCATCATCATCGTCATCGTCATCTATCATCATCGATCATCATCATCATCATCATCATCATCATCATCATCATCATCATCATCGTCGTCGTCGTCGTCGTCGTCGTCGTCATCGTCGGGGGGGGTGGTATCATCATCATCATCATCATCATCATCATCGTCATCATCATCATCATCATCATCATCATCATCATCATCATCATCATCATCATCATCATCATCATCATCATCATCATCATCATCATCATCATCATCATCATCATCGTCGTCGTCATCATCATCATCATCATCATCATCATCGTCATCATCATCATCATCATCATCATCATCATCATCATCATCATCATCATCATCATCGTCGTCGTCGTCGTCATCGTCATCGTCATCATCATCATCATCATCATCATCGTCGTCGTCGTCGTCATCATCATCATCGTCGTCGTCGTCGTCGTCATCATCATCATCATCATCATC
>JASAMZ010004862.1:0-17719 GCA_030248115.1 Linhomoeus sp. GSCO2_2 | reverse complement strand
AGCTTTTCAATAGCAATAGCAATACAGTAGATCACGCAGCCTGACTACAGACTGGGCTCGTCTTTAACCCCTAAATGTCCGGACCATTCTCATGAGATGTTGCGTGTGACGTACCGGTTTTTTCGCCCGGCCTCAGCCGGGCGAACCCTATCAAGAGCTCTGCGTGCGTACGTACGTACGTACGTACGTACGTACGTACGTGCGTACGTGCGTACGTGGGTCACGCTCGCTTCGGGCTTAATAACTCGCTCGTCCGACGTCGTAGGGTGGAGTTTGAGACATCGTCGAGTAGCCTGCGGACTCCTCTAGCCATCTGAGTAGTCGAAACCAAAATACGTTTTCAAAATCGCGCGCTACAGTATCTCAAAGTGGGGTCCATTTTAAGACAAAACTTGTCCGAACCTAGTCAAATCGCACATGAAAATGAAGCGCTCGAGCTCCTGAGCACGAATTCGACAACTGAAAGTTTCAAAAGTTTAAGCAGAGCGCTACAGTAACCAAAACGCGTCAGAAAGTGGTAATTTTGGCATAGTCGCAGGCTCTATAACTCGCTCGCCTGACGTCGTAGGAAGGAGTTTGAGACATCGTCGAGTAGCCCGCGGACTCCTCTAGCTTCTAAGTAGTCGAAACTAAAACAAGTTTTCAAATTCGAGCGCTACAGTATCCCAAAGTGGGGTCCATTTTAAGACAAAAGTTGACCGAATTTGGTCAAATCGCATATCAAAATGAAGCGCTCGAGCTTCTGAGCACGAATCTAACAACAAAAAGGTTCAAAAGTTTAAACATAGCGCTACAGTAGCCAAAACGCGTCCAAAACTAAAGTTCCTGGCGTGGCTTTTTTTAAATTGTAGTTTTTAAAACACATTTTCTTGCTGTAAAGAATTAAACCCGGGCGACCCCAATGTTGCGTAGCAAGACCACTTCAATAAGAGAGGTCGTGAGAAGACTCGAGAGGTTACACGAACACGGAAAGGGCCTCGCTACAAGCTCAGTACAAGTACAAAGCTCAAACCCTCTCCGCTTTTTAAAAGAGACTTGTTTTGAGAAATCACTTATCAAGATGGTCAAAATTCACTCACCAAGAGTTTTCTCTTGGTGATTCAGATCTGAAAAAAACACCCTTACCGAAATAAAAAATCCATTTTCCCATGGATGGAAAGAGATTTGTCAAGAAAAAATAATTGCGCGCCAAGAGACAATTGCTAAGGTGTTTTGGGGCCTATTTTTTCGCTAGTGCACACTAGTGCACACCAATAAAATAGACCCAAAAAACACAATTACCATTTCTTATTCGGTAAGGTGACATCCATTAGGTTACCTTACCGAATAAGAAAAACTTTTTCAATTACACTTGCATTTCAATTACTATGCCTGATTCTGGTCCGGACACTTAAGGGTTAACCTTTCTCCACGACGCAGTCGTCGTGGAATCGGCACTGGTACTGCAGCGAAAGACGTACGGTGCGCCTAAAGAAGCCCTTGCAGCCGTCGCAGGCGATTGCGCCGAAGTGGCGCCGCTTGGCCCGATCGCCGCAGACAGCGCAATCCAAAGTTTGGTCTGGAACGTTGGCAAGACTGTCACTATTCATAGCAAAATTACCTAAAGGAATCCGCGAAATTTGATGTGCTTTGTGTGCTACATGTAGGTACACACCTCCAGGTTGATTGGGACTTGATCCCGTTGAAGCGTGCGGCAACATCTCACTTTTTCGCAGAGTTGTATTTGTGTGGGAAAGCCTTTCCAGTCGCGGTCTGACGCTGTTGTACTTTGACAGTCCTTCACAACTTCCAAAGGGCGCGATAACAATTCCGTTCCCTATACGTCAGCTGCTGAAATTTCCCACTATCTCTCTCCCTTTCTCTCTCCCTCCTCTGTTCCAGTTTCTATTCGCTGGTCGCTTTACAGAGGCTTACGCACCACCACGCTACACCTATGACAACGTTGGCGACCCGCGCTGCGCAAACAATGGCGCGAGCGACACGCCAAATGGGCGCTCTGAAAACTAGTGATGGCAACCGAAAACTGGGTAAGTACTTACCCAGTTTTACCCAGTTTATTTTAACTGGGTATACCCAGTTTTTACTGACCCAGTTTCGTTTCAGCGTACCCAGTTTTACCCAGTTTTACTTTTACCCAGTTGTTTTGCTGCGTACCTAAGCAGTTTCGGCTAGAAAACTGGGTACCCAGTTTTACTTACCCAGTTTTTACCCAGTTAATAAACTGGGTAAGAAACTGGGTAAACCGTATTTTGCAATCCTACCACTGACAAATTTGCCTATTATCCATTTAGATCTGAGGCGGTCGTTGTCTAATGTAACATGCAGTGACCAGCACAAAACGTTATCTAGCCGCTGTTTAGTGTAGATGTCAGCGAATGCGCATAAACTTTGGCGTTGAAATATGTGTCTCATCCAAAGAGATAGCAATACTATAACATGGAAAACGTTTGATTTTAGAGCGAAATGTCGCAGCACAGTGAATGCGCTACAAGCAGGGCCACTCTGGTCTGCATTCTGCTAGACCTCTGTTGGTCTTATCTCAGAAGAGATAGTTCACTTCACAGCTCACAGTATCTCTGTGGGGTTAGTCTTCATGCATTTTGTGGTCCCGTACTAGACAACTAATACCAGCGAATATTGACCATTTTGTCACAATTGCACCAGAAGTCTGTTGGTGCAGTATTTTGACGCATTGATGCGCTAAATCAGAAGCACTATTGTGTCAGAATTTTCCATCTTACTTACCCAGTTTACCCCGTTTATTCGGCCGTACTTACCCAGTTTCACCGAAAACTGGGTAAATTTACCTGTACTTACCCAGTTTTGTCGAAAACTGGGTATACTTACCTGTACTTACCCAGTTTCCAAATTTTGGAAATTGCCATCACTACTGAAAACCCTTTTGCCTGTATAGCCATGGACTAATGTGTAGGTAATGTAAGTATAGCCTAAGCTTGGGGAGAAGTAACAAGAATAACTTATTTTGGCGAGAATAGAATGCAGCCATGTGCAAATACTGTATGTACGTGTAGCTACAGAAAATGAAACGATACGGTAGTGCTGCCATCTCTCCGAAGGTCTCTTTGATCACCATACTTGCCCTGATAAGATGCTTTTGCCCACAGTCAGTACGTACAACTCTTCGCATCGATGTCATTAACACGCCAAGAAATAACAGAACAAACTGAGGACGTTGATATCACAATCATTGTTAGCAGAATCCACACGACTTTCTGCAGTTGCGCCTCGCGTAGTTCACGTAGCGTCCGCTCCTGCAGAGATTTCTGGAGACGACTCGAGCGCACCTCCGGCTCCTGTCCGCGCAGCTGCGTCTGCTCGGCCTCGCTGAATACGAATGGGATACTGTAACGCTCAGGTTCAAATCGCGCGCGTACAGTAACCCACCGTCTCCCTGTTCGCTTGCTGTCGGTGTGCCTCGCGTGACCTTGGAGGGTCGAACTGGGCTAGCGCCTCCGCTTCCTGCTCCTCCTCCTCCTTCCCTGGCACGCTGAAGACTCGAAGCCACGTTGGAAATCAATCGGCCGAGTCCGCGAATGCCGCCGCCATTCGAGCCGCCCCCTGAATTGCAAGGAAAGGAATTGAAACGAATTGGACGTTGATGAGTGCGTAAAAGGCTTGACAAGGTATGAACGCCCGCTTGAGTTACTAAACCAATAGGGAAGGAGCCAAGCCAATAACTTGTGGCTTACCACTGCCGGCCCCCGTGTTGACAACCACGCTTCCACCAGCGGAAGCTGCCCCCTCTGCGGGCACGGCCAGCTTGACAGGCTCGTTGTTGGGCAGGAACCTGGTGAAGAGCTCGAGCCAGTTGACGTTGTTGAGGCCGCCGCACTGCCCATTGGTGCCCTTGAAGAGGCCCCAGCAGCAGCCGCCCAGCAGGAAGTGGAACTCGCCGTTGCGCATGAGCAGCGGCTGGTTCTCGGGACAGGGGTCGAAGCCGCACTTGCGCTTCTCTTTGTCGTAGCAGTTTTTGCTGTTGCAGCGCCGCGTACGCACGATGGAGCCGCAGCCGCCGCACGACTGCGTGCAGGCCGAGTAGGCCGACCAGGCGCCGCACTGGCAGCCTGACAGGTGGATAAACTTGTTGCAATGTGCGACAGAAGTGCTAAACATTCCAGGTGAAGAGGTACAAACAGTTACATAGTTGTACGTTCACATAGAAGTAATCTGTGTCGCGCACTGCTGGTTGCAATTTGGCGACGTCTGAGAGTGAGGTAACGCACTTGCTAAGTTTCACGCTGCGGGACATCTCAAAGGCATGATCCGTCATTTTCGCTGGGCTAATTTCGTGAGATTCAGTGACGATAGCGGCAATGGCACAAACGCAGAATGTACTTAATCCACCGTGTACAACTTTATTAATGGGAAATCGCAAATCACAGCATTCGTGAGCCGATGAAAAGCGCTTGTGGGACGCAGCAAGTGAAGACGAAACGTCTCCAGGAGGGTGAACGCGTGTCAATGCCACGAAAGTCCCTCAGGTACTTCAGACGTCTGCAGAGGGACATGTAGTGACTGGGACAGCCCCTGGGCCTCTGACTGCTGGCAGTTGTGCCACCACCGGCTGAAATTTGGAAGATAGTCTTCAGACGATTCAGTTTGACCGAAAATTGGCGTGAGGGACTTTCGTGGCAGTGACAAGCGCGTTTCAGAGTGGGTACTGTGTACCTCGGTTGATGCCTTATGGAAGTGATCATACCTGGCTTGTTGGTGGTCACTCCTCCAGGGTTTGGGCCGGGGGATGGTTTGGGCGTTGTCTTTTTGGGCGTGGTCGGCTTAGGCGACGGCGGAGTTTTCGGAGTGACAGCCCCACCACCGGGCTTCTTCGTGACATTGGCATCTGAAAATGCAGGCTTTTAGTTTGAGTATTCAGTTTGAGTAAAGCTGCGCCCTGTGTATTTATGTAGCACTTCTAATTAGAAGATCCTGACGTAAAAGCAAACCAACCCGTCCAATATTTGGCCCTGAATCCTTTGCTGACTTCTCCGTTCCCTTTGAACACCACAACCAACGTATTTCCCTGAGAGGTGTGCCGACCGACTGGCGTCACTGCGCAACAGAATCTGAAGCCGAGTGAAGTGTGATTGCAGTAGTATATGTTGGGGCAGAAGCAATACTGGTCAGACCTTGTGCCCGTTCTTCTGAAGTCTGACAACGTTTTTACTTCCACATAACTCTTTTCACACGTGGTTTGGCAGTGGATGTCGAAATCTCCTTCAAACTCCACGAACACCTGAACGAAGACAAATGTCTTGGTCAAACGCTGCCTAGACTTAATACAGTTTGCTGACTGCTAATCTGCTTATGCTGAGTCGTACTGCTCGCGTTTACCTTGCTCCCTGGATTGGCCTTGATGAGCCAGTAGCACTCGTCGCCCTTCCTGAAGTGTCTAGGATAGCTGGGCGACTGAATGTACTCTGCGTCTTTGTAAGCTGTCAGTTCCCCTCCGCACTTGCTGTACTGAACCGTGTCGCAGAGCTTGCTTCCTGCAATGTGGCACCACTTTGCAGACTCGTCGTAAAAACAAAGACGATAGGCTGACAAGAAATGGGTGGGTGGCACCCACCCAAGCCGTCAGGGCATTTGCAGTTGTTACAGTCATTTGGGTTGGTGTATCCGCCATTCTCACAGGGAAGCCTGCGGCCGCACGTTGACGAGCAATAGGCTTTGTTGACCTGAAGTCGTCTTGCGCTATCATTACAACGTCTGGTACAGTATCTATCAATCCTGAAGTAAGTTACACACCTGCGCGAAGTCAATATAGCTGGGCTTCTCCCTTTGACCAATGGTGTCTTGGAAAGTGTTGTCATTGGTCGAGATGGTCGGTATGTCAGGTACCACAGCGAATCCGTAGGCGTCGTAATGCATGACGCTACCGTAGTCGTAGGGCAGCTGCTGGTCGTTGACCTCGCTCTTCTTCAGGGGCAGAAAGTTGTTCCATCTGTACTCAATGGTTTCCATTGCGTGCTTAAACGACACAATAACCAGTGCGGAAAAACTTGACAACCTGCCAAAATTGATGTTGTCGTAGTTGACGGTGACATATTTGAGCTGGTCGGGCCTGGCCTGCTCATGGAAGAAGCCGAGCGCGTGACCGATCTCGTGGGAAACGATTCCGACGTAGTTGCAGCCGGGCGTCGCGATGGAGATTTGCTGCAGAAGAGGCCAGGGCTTCAGTGACTGTCTGTCACCAATTCAGGATTAGTCAGTCGCTTCTACCTGCGTCCCGCCCGTCATTCCAACGTAACTGGAGCAGCCGCCGCCGTCGTAGAACTCAATTCGATCGGTATTGGTCCCGTCTTCTTGGAATCGAATGCAGGTGTTGTCTTCCCAGAGTTGAATCGCTTCCCTGGCGAGAGAAAGGCGACGTCATTACAATTCATTGTTTTGACATACAGATACTGTACATAACTTCAGTTCACTTGCAATTGACAAGAAAGTGATTGCTATTCAGTTTTAGCATGTTGCTGCAAATCGAACAGTGTCTATACCTGATAATGGTCTTCGTTTTGGCGGGAATGCTGGAGGCGAACTGGTAGGAGATGGGGAAGTGGTCCCACAAAGTGTACATTGGGGTGCTGCCAATTTTCCGTTTGGCTCGGCCGCCGCTCTTCGCGTCCTCCAGAGCTTGTTCCTCGATGATGTCGGCCTGGTCGAGCGTCAGCTCCAGGTCGCCTGAATAATAGTGACTACCCGTCTTTGGAAGTTGCACACCAGACGAAAGGCGTTCCCATCCTTCTCATACTGGGGCGCCGTTCATGAATCATGCTGCTGACGAAGCTTCAGGCTAAGCGTTATTGAAAGATTTGCGATATGCGTGGGTCCCCGCGTCTCCGAATGCTCGTACTGTGCCGCACCGGCGAAGTAGCCCTTGTCCTTGTTGACGTCCATCTCGTTGGCCACCTTCCTCGCCAGCCGATTCATTCTCCTCAGACGGAGTCTCCTTCTTCTGGGCGCCTGCTGTCTGACGGCCTGTCTGGCCTGGTCGTTGAGCAGCTTGTTCAGCTCCCGAATGCGCTGCTTGTCCGCTCGGCGCTCCCTCTTGCAGTCCTGTCGAGTCTTGCCTCCCGCCATGCACTTCTCCATGCGCTCCTCGCGCTTCTTGCAGAAGTCGGCGTCGCCCTTGCGCGCCGTGCACCGCTGGACGCGCGCCTCCTTGCGACAGAGGTCCAGCGTCTTGCCGCTTTGCACGCACTGGCGGAGGATCTCCTGCCGCTGACATCTGTTGCCGTCGCCCTCGCTCTTCTTGAGACACTCTTCCAGGGTCTCCTCTGGAAGCTTGTCAACTCCGCCGTTCGCCTCCCGCTCCTTCTCCCTCTCCTCGCGCCTCTTTTCCTTCTCGTCCTCCAGTTTTTGGAAGTAGGCTGAAAGCGCCAAGTCTGAGTATTTATGTTAACAGATGTTATAATAGAAATTTAATTCAAATATAAAATTATCAAAATCTCGTGAGATTAAATGGTTGGTGTAGGTAAATCTGCTTCCAGGCCTCAAGTGATCTTCACTTGTGCTTTGTGTTGTGAAGGCGTGTAGGTACATATGTACATACAGGTGGTGCATAGCGGTGTACCCATGTAGGAGGAGCGAAGGGCTTGGTGGTTGTACATAGGTGAGAGAAGAGTTGATGCACCTATGCAGATGAGTAAGATAATTGAACTTTGCTCAGACTACACGAATGTGACGTTCAGTATTCTTGTTTGCCGTTTGCTGAACTTTGCTCTGTCAAACGAAAAGTATGTTGTACCGTCTGGGTCGCGCAGAATGTCCTCGGGTATCTGTCGCATGGAGAAGCAGAGCAGGTTGCTACTCCGCTTGCCTCCGCAGAACTCTTTGAGTCTGGCGACGCAGGGAGTCCACTCCTGGTCCATGCGCTTGCACCGTTTCTTGATCTTCTTCAATCCTTGCTTAATGTTAATCTCCGCCGAGCGACTTCTGGCTTCGCATAGGGCAAGCAAAACTACACAAGCGACCAGCACTGAGATCCAGAGAGATTTTTGGTCCATTCTGAGCGCGGCTTTTGTCACCGTTTAAAGTCCAATTGGCGTCAATTCGCAGGTAAACAAGTCAGCATTTCCCCATTCATTAACTGCCAACTGAGAAGAGGGAGAGGGAGAGGGAGAGAGAGGGAGGGAGAGCGCCGTCGTCTCAGAGGGCCGCCCACACACTTGCGCACGCGCAACTCGCGCTGGAAACAACTCTTGCGCTCGCGCGCACCTTCCTCACTGGAAATGTGCGAGAGCGAGCGCCGAGCGTGTTTTCTTCTTCTTCTCGGCGATTCAGTGCTCGAGTAAGAACAGTGCCTGCCTACCCCCTCTCATCTGGGTTTCGACGGCGCACAATAGGAGTCGAGAGACACCGAGCGAGAGGTGCTTTCGTCACAGTCAGAGAACGATCGCGCGAACGAGCGTGGGTGCCCCTTTCATCTCACAACCTTCGCGCCGAGTTCGGTTCTAATGCTTGAAACGATTGGGTGGTTTCGCCAAGACGGCAGATCTTCCATCGTCTGTCTCGCTCTTTCTCTGTAGTTGTTAGTTACGTGCATTGAACAACGAATGCCGATGTATGTATCTACCGTAACTTGCTTCAGGCAACGATCTATGCATGACTCATCCCGTCAATCTGCGAAGTGTCTCTCGTACTCTCACAATAGTAAACCGCGCGCGCGTGACGTGACGTCAGTGACAAACTCAGTAGACGATCGCGCCAAAATCGGATCTCTTGTCTGGCAGCGTTGTCGAAATCTTCTCCCACCGACCGGTGTCGCGACTGAACCTTTCAATGGACGTCAGTCCTCCTCCGCTACTCCAACCCCCCAAAGCGTATAGTCCGCTGTCCAACATCACCAATGCGTGAAGCACCTAAACATCGCCATGTAATGAATGTCTGGAATGTATGTACCTACATTAAGTTGGTTAACTCTGTTAACAACAGTGTATTAAGAATTTATGCATTATTGTGGTTTCTGTGTCTTTTTGCGGCGCTCTGTAATTGTAAAGCTCAAAATTACTTTGTTTGGCTGCATTACCATACGCGGGCTCTTGTCATGTGTTTGTACGATCTAAGCGGTGTCCAACTTTGCTGTTCTATTCTGTTTTGCTTTCGTTGTTCTTGTATACTAATTTATAACTCACGTTGTGATTACTGCTTTTTGATTTCGACTTGATTTTGCAAAGCGAATATACTCACTCTGGGCTCCGTCATCGGCGCGAAGTCGCTCCAAGCGTCGAATTCTACGGAATACGCTTCGCAGCTACTGTAAGGAGTCAATGTCTCAGAAACTCTGTGCCCTTGCCAGCCGCCGCAGACCACGATCAGAGAATCCAGCTGAGCCTTGGTGGCTCTGGCCAGCCAGCGCGGCTCTGTCATTTTTGCAACGTGAGTCCACTCCCGTGCCACTGTGTCGTAACGAAGCACTGTGTTCATATCGTCAGTTCCATTGAAACCACCGATGATGAACAGGAAATGGTCTACTGCGACTGCAGAAGCGCCGCTGGCCCCTTGGGGCATTTGTTCCGCTAACGCTGTCCAAGAGTTCGTGAGGAAGTCGAACACTTCGCAGGTGTCAGTGTGATTGGTTCCATTATAGCCGCCGCACACGTAGAACAGATGGTCTATGGTGGCGCCCGCCGCGTGCCACCGAGCCTCGCGCATGGCCGGGCCGACCACGAACTTCCCCACTCTGGGCTCGAAGATTTCCACGCTCCGGGAAGGGAACTCGGCTGGCGTGTCGCCGCCGGCGACGACGATCTTTCCTAAGTAAGTACCCGTGACGTGGTCTTCCCTCGGCTGCCAAGCTCGAACGTCCCACTCCAGAAGCTCTCCAGAAATGGGGTCGAATTCGGTGATGGCGTTTGTGGAGACGGTTGTCGGTCTCCCTCCGGAGTCGGTGGAGTTGAGATTGCCGCCAATAAGCAACACTTTGTAATTCTGCAGAGTTTGAGACCGAAAGCTTGTTGAGGTGGAGAATTCATCAGAAGGTAGGTCAGTCGCCAGCGCGTTCGTCTCAGTGGTTGGTTGAGTGCTACTTTCTGGAGTCGCTGTCGTTGTCGTTGTTGTCGTTGTTGTTGTTGTTGTTGTCGCTCTTATTGTCGTCGTTATTGTTGTCACTGTCGTTGTCGTTGTTGTTGTCGTCGATGTTGTTGTTGTTGTTGTTGTTGAAGTCGTCGTTGGTGT
Organism: Linhomoeus sp. GSCO2_2; assembly: GCA_030248115.1. Classification (NCBI taxonomy): domain Eukaryota; kingdom Metazoa; phylum Nematoda; class Chromadorea; order Monhysterida; family Linhomoeidae; genus Linhomoeus; species Linhomoeus sp. GSCO2_2. Next base: position 7,528 of record JASAMZ010004862.1, on the reverse strand, counting down.
CGTTGTCGTTGAGGTTGTCGTCGTCGTCGTCGTTGTTGTCGATGTTATTGTTGTTGTCGTCGTCGTCGGCGTTGTGGTCGTTGTCGTCGTCACTGTTGTCGTTTGTGGTTCTGTTGCGGCTGCTGGATTCGCTATTGTGTCTCCAGCAGCAGTTGTCGTCGACGCTGCCTTCGTTGCAACGACTTTATGAGCTGCTTCCGACAAAGGCGGTGAAACAGAAGGCGTCCCCAGGATCTGACGTTGCACATGTGGAGGTGGCAAGGGCGGAGACCACATGTGCGCGTCGGAGGATCCCTTGTCGTCCTTTTCGGCAGTTCTCTTGCTATCGCGTTGCTTCGTCGCTTGGGCGACCGTTGTCGTTGCGACTGTTTCAAGAGACGTGGTTGGTTGTTGTGGTAGTTGCTCAGTAGGTTTGAATGGAGCCGCTGTGGCGATCTCCTTCAGAGCCTTCGTATTAGGGACTTCTTTGGGATCGATAGTCTTCTCCTGGGAGACGTCGCTCCTCGCCTTATCCAGACTTGTGTGTGGACAGTCAGTTGACGTCATGTCCATTATCCTGTCAGAACTATCCATCCCTATTAAAATCTTCTCGTCACTGCCAGTGATTTCCCGCAAGCCATTCCTGAAATATACTTTCGTCTGCATAGTATGTAGGTGCCGCATTAGGGACCTTACATTTCTATTGGCCTCTTCAGTCCGACAGCGATCAGTGAGACAACTCCAGATCTTCTCAGTTCATTCGCCGGCCCAGTCATGTTGTCGAAACTGAAGCCGTCCGTGACCACGACAATGTTTGTCATGGAGCGGCCGGAATCACTTGGCAAGAGGTTGTTTTTCACGAAGGTCAATGCTTGTCCCGTGGCCGTCACGCCAGAAAGAAATGGCAGCCCTGAAGTGTGAATGGTTCCTGACTTTGTAGAAAGTGTCGCACAGCATAAAAGGTGCACTTAGCACTTACTCGAAATCTCATCCATGAGGAAAGCCTTGTCCACCACTGGTTGCAGTGGCACCTTGACGAAGTGCCTCAGAGGTCCACTGTAGATGACCACTCCTACGCTCCAGCCGTCCAGTTGAGCGACCACCTTAGCCACGAAGGTCAGATGCCTGAGGCGGTAGTTGTGCCTTCTTATGCTGCCGCTCGAGTCCACGACAAACAGCAGGTTCTTTTGGCATTCTGAATCATGAGCACGTATTCAAGTACACCATTTCAAACATTGTTGCCTACCCGTTTGGCCCGAAGCGATTCCACCCAGGGCAAATGTCAACAGCCAAAGAAGCAGCTCATTTGTCGTCGTCATGCTGGGCAGATCGCCCTCTGGCACTTCCACCGATCACCTCGCGTCACGTCACTTCTGAAGGGCCTGCCATTAACTCAGCCACTTCAAATAGTGCCCAACGAGAAAAGGGAAGAGAGGGACGGAAGTCGTCGTTCGATGCGGCACGGCCCATTGGGCTGCTGGGCGAGTGTCGAACGGATCAGGTTGATACCGATACATGGAGGGAGGGCGGGGACTCCCTTTGTCGTTCTGGGCAGTAATGAAAAGACCGCCGGGAGATCAGAGGTCCCCGGCTGAATGGACAAGGGGGAATTTGGAACAGGTCAGGGTGGACGACGGAGACACGCGGCGAGCGAGCGCGCAGGCGCCTCTTTCACGCGCGCGCCCGGCGTCCACAAAGGGCGCGGATTACAATGATAGGAGGGCCGATTTGGGCGCCGGACAGTGGAAAAGACAGCTGTCGCCGCCGTTCGCGAAAAAGTGCTCGTTTTCTACGGCCATTCCGACAGATGGCTGCCACTCCTTCTCACCCCCCCCCCCCCCCGCCCCCCACCCCACTTCCCACCTCGCACGAACAACCTTTCACCCGTCCTTTCACTCCAGAAACTCGGTATTCATGATACTCTGGTATATGCGCGTCTAGAAGTTCGACCAGCCAATACAGTAACACTTTTGCGTCACAATGGCAGGTTATACCACAAAGCAATTGCACGTGATGCTGGTTCTTCCGCAGGTTGAAGGGCGGTTCTCGTTGGAGATTCTTATTGCAACAACCGTATCGGAAATGGGAGAGTGCATGCTGTGTAGCTCCACGACAACTAGACTACAATTGTCTACAAAGGACAAATACGCCTGTCGTGCGTTGTCTGACGAACAACAACGAACCAGATGGATATTTGAAGAGAACACAGATGAACTTAGAGCTTCGATTATGCGCTAAAATATTTTAGAGAGCAGTAGGCAACACAATGAGCAACGGTGCAACCGCAACACAAAGAGCCGACAGAGCACCACACTGTGGATGTGCAGCACATACACTGCATCTTCCGAGCATCCTAAACCGAAGAGAGATTGAGACTGCCATTGGAAACTAATTTTAAGCCACAAATAATACCGAGCGGCTACAGTAATACAGCGGTGAGGTTGATCGTCCGCAGACATTCGTGTATAGCCATTTGAGCTCAGTATTTCTGCTGCTCCATGTAGGGCGGAGGGGCGTTGGGTACGGTCGCCGCGCCGACATGAACAGTCGGCTGAGCCAATTCCTTCTCCTGGAAATACTTGTAGCAGCCCCACACGACCGAGAAAAACCAGATCAGCAGAGCGCCAGACACACCGTAGACCACCGCTGAAGAGAAACCGATAGAAGTCGATGATTATAAGACAGATTCAGACACGATGGAGCGTTGCTTACTGTTGGCGGGATTCACCATTAGTGACAATCCAGCCACAGCGAAGCAGCCCACTATCCCGATGGCCTGAAAGTAAGTTTCGGTCCAAATTGCCAATTCGACTCTAAGACTGCCCACTGTCAAATAAGAACTCGTCCAACCCACCCGCAGGATCAGGAAGGGCAGCATGAAGCCCTTGCGCTCATTGTAGATCCCGTACAGAAACGAGATCAACACCAGAGCATTGATGGCACTGCCGATGAGAGTGCCCAGCCCTTGGGCGGCGGTGCGCGAATCGCCCAGTTGCGCAAAGCCGCCGAGGACTGCCAAACACATGAACACAATCTCCACCCAACCTACAATCTTGGCGCCCGCCTGCAAAGTGTAGCAAAGCGGGTGTTTCGAAGTTCCAAGTGCGTTGTTGTCGCAAAGGTAATGTACCTTGTGCATAGAACTAACCGTAAATACTCCAATAAGCCCCCCTATTCGTCTGCACCTTCAAGAGCATGGCGTCGAAGTTGGAGAGGGGAGGCGTGCTTATCAGAACTTTTCCGGTATCTGTTGAAACTATACTACGTACATACGTGCGCACAGAATGCTGTGTCCAGTCCAATTGAAGTTTCACTGATCGACTGCAGGGATACCGTACACACACAGCAGCAGCACCTTGATACTGGTGTTTCCACAACAGCATCCAAATCTCGGATCGTCTTCGTTGAACGGTACGGCGACCGTACCAGGAGGATACATGTTCTTCTTCACCGACCTGTCTTCACGGACACTAACCGCAACGGATCGTTCTGACACCCCACCTACGTCTGTGAGTTCGCAAAGAGCGACAGAGAAGTCACAAAGCGCCCAATTTATCTGAGATGAAGCACAGACAGTTGCTACACAAGTGCCGTTGTTGCCCGTGGGCGACTCATTGAACGACGGGCGCGCCCCGTGTAATTAGTGTAGGTGGACCGGGCGACAGACCTATGGTACTGAGCTCCACTGTAAGGCGCAAACTGATAGCGGTGACATTCGTCAGTTTTGTATGCGCCGCATTCATCCCAAAAGTGCACCCAATACTGCAGCTTGTGCATATCATCAGTGTGCCAACGATGGTTGGAAATGTCGGTACAAATTCGTGACTCGACGTTTCGGCGAGTGGGTTGCTCTGTCCCCAGGTGTGTCAGGGCTCAAGGGTCCCCTTTAACAACCGATGCACTGTTTTGTTCCCACTTGTTTCGCTCCCACTTGCTCTGTTCTGTTTCCCACTTGCCCGGGTTGTTATTCCCGTTGGACGACGAACGACACGAAGAGTAACAGGAAGTCTGATGCCTAGGTATATGTATATGCCACAGATGGTGGCCGTCTTCAGGCGATTGCCGCCTAGACGGCTATCATCTGGTCGATCAGGCGACGACCGGGCCGTCTAGACGGCAATCGCCTGACGCGTCAGGAAATGGCCGTCTTTCCCCCGTTCTCTGAATCAATTTCGAACAACAGTGGGCAATATCGCAAAATTTTTTTGTATTTTGTATATGAATACTATATATACAATCGAATTTTTTTGTATTTTGTATTTTGTATATATACAAATATCTATACAAAGTTTTTCTTTGTATATGCTTTGTATATTGTATATTTTTCTACCGTAACCAAAACACAAGAAAAGCTACAAAACGGCGTGATAAGGCCTCAGTAGAATTAATCCGTGAAGGATGGTGGTCGTCAGACTACTTTCCATAGCTGAAGTGTACCACCAGACCTTTCGGATTGACAAGCTTTTGGACAAGCTAAGATATTGGCGAAGTGTGCCCAGCAGACTGACCGTTAGTCGACAACATTTTGCACAGATACAGTATGTAATTACTGTAGAAATATACAAAATACAAAGTTTGTATATTTGCCTTGTTTTGTATATGTATATGTATATTTTGAAAACTTTGTATTTTGTATATGTATATGTATATATACAAAAAAAAAACAAAGAAATATACAAAAAAATATACAAAACCACTTTGTATATGAAAATATTGCCCACTGTATTTCGAACACAGTGTATTCCTTCCAAATCAGGCTATGCTAAGGCTCGCCCTGCGCCCAGAGACGGATCACAAGAGTCAGTCGGCGTCCGCGCGCCCTGGAGTCGGTCACCGGTCGCGTTAAGCCTCAGCTGAGAACCGCCAGGCGCAACGCCGCAAAGAGTTTGTAAAGAGTTTGTACGGTTATACTTTTCCTCGGTCACAGGTTTCGTATGGTCACAGGATTCGTCACGACACCGGCAGGGTTTTAGTGCAAACTGAAAGTGAGGTTAACTTCACCTGTATACTTTGCCCCTTGCTGAGGCCGGCTGTGCCCTTTCCCTGCTTGCGCTTGTGACAACTTTCACTTTGAAGACGGCGATTGGCTGGCCCATCATGCGATGGCCGTCTTTTCGAGCATAAGACGGCCATCGCCTCATGCACCAGGCGATGGCCGTCTTTTCCCGAAGAAGACGGGGATTGACTGACGCATCAGGCGATGGCCGTCTACCCCATTAGGTTTCCCTAAAAAAAAAAGGCTCTATAAAAAAAGTTTTTTTTACTCTGGCCAGAGTAAAAAATTTTGGCCAAAATCTGGAGTTGACCTCGCCGATTAAAAAATTGGATTTGGCCTGAATTTTTTTTTACCGAGGTGGGAAAATGTTTTTACCGAGATGGAAAATGTTTTTTACTGAGGCGGGAAAAGTTTTTTACTGATGGGGGAAAAGGTTTTTACCAAGGCGGGAAAAGTTTTTTACCGATGGGGGAAAAGGTTTTTACTGTGAGTGAGTTATTAGTGAGCGACTTTTTTACTGTAGCAGACGAAGTTTTTTACTCTGGGGCCCCTAGTTGTTTAGTCTGGCACTCTTCTGCAGGGGGGAGCAAAGTTTTTTACTCTGGGGCCCCTAGTTGTTTAGTCTGGCACATTTCAACATGGGGGGAGCAAAGTTTTTTACTCTGGGGCCCCTAGTTGTTTAGTCTGGCACTCTTCTGCAGGGGGGGAGCAAAGTTTTTTACTCTGGGGCCCCTAGTTGTTTAGTCTGGCACTCTTCTGCAGGGGGGAGCAAAGTTTTTTACTCTGGGGCCCCTAGTTGTTTAGTCTGGCACATTTCAACATGGGGGGGAGCAAAGTTTTTTACTCTGGGGGGTCGAATTTTTTACTCTGCCACATTTCAACATTGGGGGTTGGAATTTTTTACTCTGGGGGGGGCGAATTTTTTACTCTGCCACATTTCAACATTGGGGGGGGGTGGAAATTTTTAATCTGGGGGGTCGAATTTTTTACTCTGGCACATTTCAACATTGGGGGTTGGAATTTTTTACTCTGGGGGTCGAATTTTTTACTCTGGCACATTTCAACATGGGGGGTTGGAATTTTTTACTCAGGGAGGTGGGATTTTTTACTCTGGCACATTTCAACATTGGGGGCTGGAATTTTTTACTCAGGGGGGGGTGGGATTTTTTACTCTGCCACATTTCAACATTGGGGGGTGGAATTTTTTACTCTGGCACATTTCAAAATTGGGGGTTGGAATTTTTTACTCTGGGGGGTGGAATTTCTTACTCTGCCACATTTCAACATTGGGGGTTGGAATTTTTTACTCTGGGGGGGCGTCGAATTTTTTACTCTGCCACATTTCAACATTGGGGGGTGGAATTTTTTACTCTGGGGGGTCGAATTTTTTAAACTGGCACATTTCAACATGGGGGGGAGCAAAGTTTTTTACTCTGGGGGGTGGAATTTTTTACTCTGCCACATTTCAACATTGGGGGCTGGAATTTTTTACTCTGGGGGTCGAATTTTTTACTCTGGCACATTTCAACATTGGGGGCTGGAATTTTTTACTCTGGGGGGTCGAATTTTTTACTCTGCCACATTTCAACATTGGGGGCTGGAATTTTTTACTCTGGGGGGTCGAATTTTTTACTCTGGCACATTTCAACATTGGGGGCCGCAATTTTTTACTCTGGGGGGTCGAATTTTTTACTCTGGCACATTTCAACATTGGGGGCCGCAATTTTTTACTCTGGGGGGTCGAATTTTTTACTCTGGCACATTTCAACATTGGGGGTTGGAATTTTTTACTCTGGGGGGTCGAATTTTTTACTCTGCCACATTTCAACATTGGGGGCTGGAATTTTTTACTCTGGGGGGTCGTTTTACTCTGCCACATTTCAACACTGGGGGCCGCAATTTTTTACTCTGGGGGGTCGAATTTTTTACTCTGCCACATTTCAACATTGGGGGCTGGAATTTTTTACTCTGGGGGTCGAATTTTTTACTCTGGCAAATGTGTGCCCAAAACGCTCGTGTGAAAATGCGTATCGTCATTGTTTTCCTGTCCGTTCATGCGTGTTGCTGAACATTAGAGTGTTAGAGTGCTGCAAGTGTTCGCCTTTGGAGGTCAACAGCGACAAAGTACACAACACCACATCAAAATCAAACCAACAGCAATACCAGGGGCATTAAGGTTCTTCTGCGCAGTTGACAGCAATAACAGGCGGGGTGGATTAAGCTTCTTCTGCGTAGGATTAAGCTTCTTCTGCATAGTTGACATCAACTCCAGCGGATTAAGGTACTTCTGCGTAGTTGCCATCCACACCGACGTGGCTTGCCCTCAACTCGACCGCACTGGAACCCAGGTCTCCTTCACCGCGCCTTAAATGAAACAATTAACTCCCCACAATAACAAATTTTGCGTTTTGGGCACACATTTGCCAGAGTAAAAAATTCGACCCCCCAGAGTAAAAAATTCCAACCCCCAATGTTGAAATGTGCCAGAGTAAAAAATTCCACCCCCCAGAGTAAAAAATTGCGGCCCCCAATGTTGAAATGTGCCAGAGTAAA